>OMNN01002496.1:0-10733 GCA_900302755.1 Chromis chromis | reverse complement strand
TTTTTTTTTTGTATTTTTGGATTTTTTTTTTTTTTTTTTTTAATCATTTTCAGGCTAACATGTCAAATGTAAGAATTTGAAGCATTTCTGGGTTCCTTCAATAGAGCACATGTAATATTTTGGGTTCTGGACTGTTGGTCAGACAGAAAAACTGTTTTTAAAAACTGATGTACACTTCTCAATATTTTCTGATGTTTTATCGACCATGAGTCATCCAGAATGAAAATAATAGTTAGTTCAGTTGTCAGTAGTAGTTTCATGCTGTTATCTGCCACCAAACCAAAGAACTCCATAAACATGAGGAACCTTTTAAAGAACCACATAATGAAGAACATCACCTAAAAAAAGTTACTTGGTTGGTAATTCTGAAGAACTGATTAACAAACGTTATTTTCCTATACGGTTTTAGAATCTTACCTTGGCGCCTCCTTTCAGGGCAATTTTAAAGGCCAGTTGTTTGGCCAGTTGTTTAGCTCCATCAGCAAACAACGGCCGTAATATATTCCCACTAAGTTGAAATGCGAAAAATGATAAAATACCAGTGACGCCAAGCATTGCTGGAGATGTGACTATGTCATTGACCCTCAAGAATCTTGGTCCTCCATCCAGAAAGATTTGTGGCTTGCCATTAAAAAAACGGATGCTGACTTGACCCTTTAGTCCACTTCTTCTCGCCATCGCAGTCAGGATTTCAGTTGTGGTGTGTTGGTCCAGCTCATCTGGGTTTGCAGAGGGATTTGCCGCCTTTGCCTCGGCTTTTAGTTTCTCAAACTGCTGCTGGATTTTATCTGCAATTTCGTTGCTTCTTTCTTCTACTTTCTTCGCCTCTTTCATGGTGTCGCTGGAATTGAAGCCCTCGATGATTTTAGTAGTCACAGAGATTGTGACGCCGACACCTGTATAAGCAGCTCCCAACGCCCCTAAGACTGGAGCGGCGGCTCCAGCAGTGAGCAGTGTTGCCACACCAGCGCCGATAACACATGCAGCTCCAACCACCGCTATGGTGCCTCCAACACATTCACCAGCATTGCATTTCTTTCTGAGGGACTCAAGCTCTACAGCCAGTTTCTTCAGCTGGTCTGCACAGAGCTCCCTCTGCTCGATCCAGCTGAAGATCAGCTGTAGCAGCCGGTCAGCGGTGCTCATGATGGAGGCTTCGACGTTCTCCGGATCCTCCGGACTAAGACCAACAGCAGCCTGTAAGGACGAAGGCAGAGGAACAATCAGACCACATCTGGACTGTTTTGCTTTTGATTAGTTTGGGACTGATTTCAAACTTTGTTTCAGACCTGATTTAAGACTGATTTCAAAGTCAGCTGTGAACTACTAATGGACTCCTTTTTAATTGGTTCCAAGGTTGCTCTTTGACTGGATTTGGGCTGTTTTCAACATTAGTTTTGGAGTGATTTTAAACCTGTTTGATTTTAAACCTGGTTCTGAACTTCAGACTTGGTTTTAAACTGGTTGTAGACTTGTTTCTGGACTCATTGTAGAGTGTTTCAACATTGCTTTTGGCAGGATTTGGACAGTTTTCAAAGCTGTCTTTTGATTGAGTTTAGACTGGACTTTTTCAAACTGATTTCAAATCTGACTTTTAAACTTTGGACTAGATTTGGTTTGGGGGCTGATTCTAGACTGGTTTCAACATTGGTTTTTGGATTTGGACAGTTTTCTAAGTAGATTTTCGAACACTTTTGAACTGATTCCAAACTTTGTTTCAGGCTTGTGTTTTTGACTCGTATTGGTTTGGGTTTTGGACTTCTTTTCGATTGGTTTCAAGGTTGTTCTTTGATTTGATTCTGCCTGTTCTCAAAGTTAAGATAAGATAAGATAAGATAATCCTTTATTGATCCCCAGAGGGGAAATTCAGGTGTTGCAGCAGTACAAGGCAAAAAAAACAACAGTCAGTAATACAGTATAGACATAAAGATAGAGAGATAAATATAAAGAAAAATACAAGATACAGTATATGCGACTTATATAAGTAGGAGTAAGGGTCAGGATAAAGTGACCAGATAAAGTGACAGTTATGGGATAAAGTGACATGGTATACAGGATGGTATGAAGTCTTAAGTTGTGATATGGTGTCAACACAAGGTACAGTATGAAGTGTGTAGTCAGCAGGAATGTGAGTTCAGCAGGATGAAAGTATGTGGCTTCCACTGTTGTTTTCGAGTCTGATGGCAGTGGGCACAAAGGAGCGCCTGAACCCACTCCGTTCTGCACCTGGGTGGGATGAGGCGCTGGCTGAATGAGTTGCCCATCTGCCACAGCTCTCCGTTGAGGGGGTGAGAGGGATTGTCCAAGATGGCATTAATTTTGTCCCTCACCCTCCTCTCAGCCACTGACTCTAGATTGTCCAGTTCAAGGCCAACCACAGAACGGGCCTTCCTCACCAGCTTATTGATTCGGTTGGCCTCACCAGCCTTGATGCCCCCCCACCAGCACACCACAGCAAACAACAGTGCGCTAGACACAACAGACTGCTAGAAAGCCTTCAGGAGCCTGCTGCAAACACTGAAGGACCTCAGTCTCCTCAGGAAGAACAGCCTGCTCTGTCCCTTCCTGAAGAGGGTTTCGGTGTTGTGGGACCAGTCCAGTTTATTGTTGATTTGGACCCCAAGGTACTTGTATGAGTCCACCCTCTCCACTTTCTCCCACTGGATGAAGACTGGGGCAGGGGACCACCTGTTCCTCTGATAATCCACCACCAGCTCCTTGGTCTTGCTGATGTTGAGCTTCAGGTGTTTGCAGTTACTCCATGTCATGAAGCTCTCTATCAGACCTCTGTACTCCCCCTCACCGTCATCGGTTATACATCCAATGACTAATAACTATGGAGGAGTCGTCAGAAAACTTTTGGAGGTGGCAGGAACCTGAGTTGAAGCGGAAGTCTGAGGTGTTCAGAGTGAAGAGGAAAGGCGCCAGAACAGTTCCTTGGGGTACGCTGGTGCTGCATGTCACCACCTCAGAGGCACAGCCGTCCACTCTGACATACTGTGGCCGGCCTGTGAGGTAGTCAGTAATCCAGGCTGGTGTCAGGGTGCAGGTGCAATGCCAGCAGCTTGTCCCTTAGGAGGCAGGGCTGGATGGTGTTAAACGCACTTGAGAAGTCAAAAAACATGACTCTCACAGGGCTTGACATTGCATCCTCCACATCAATGTGCGGCTGGTATGCAAACTGCAACAGGTCCTGGAAAGCAGTTAGCAGTGTCCTCAGGTGCTGAAGAACCAGCCTCTTAAATGTCTTCATGACATGTGATGTGAGAGCCACAGGTCTGTAGTCATTGAGTTTGCTGGGACATCCTCTCTTTGGTACTGGGACGAAGCAGGAGGTCTTCCACAGGTTGGGCAACATCATCAACCTCAGGGAGAGATTGAAGAGCTACTGAAATGTAGGTAGGTACACTGTCCAAGCTCACCGGGGTAGGGGGAGGTGCCGAACCTATAGAAAAATAGGTTCAGCTTAGCAGCAAAATCTGTGTCTCCTCCAGCTTGAGGTGGAGGCTTGCAGCAGCCAGTCATCAGTTTCATCCCATTCCACACTTCTTTTGTGCGGTTCTGTCCCATCTTGGCCTCAGTCCTGTCCTTGTAGCTGTTCTTGACCTCTCTTATTTCCTCTTTAGCTCCTTCTGGACAGCCCTGAGCTTCTCTCGATCCTTAGCCAAGAAGGCCCTCTTCTTGCTGTTGAGAAGGCATAGGCGTAGATTTGTGTATGGACCGTATGGACATGTCCATACCAATCTCAAACGATGGCTGAAATGTCCACACCAATAATAAGGTCGAAGGGGGGAAAAAGGCACCTCATGCACAGGGCTCTCAAGTCTCACGCATTGAGTGTGACAGTCACGCTTTTCGGTCTTTTGTCACGCACTCCCGCCACACATCGTATTTCTCACGCTGAAAAAAATACTGGTAAATTTCTCTGGTGCGCCGTTGCTATGGAACCGGGAGGAATCGAGCTCGTCTGCTATGGAGTCGAGCCTGTCACTTACCTGTCAATCAAAAAAGGAAAGGGGCGGGCTAAGATAACGCAACAACCAATGAAAAGCATTGTTATCTCGCGATTCTGCTACCGCGGAAACTGATCGGATGAGCTCTACGCGGAAAAGAGCATGGGACAGAGTAACTTATGAGCCGAACTGTTTTAAGTAGAGCCAACAACACAACAAACACTTACAACAAACACCAGTCATAATCTCTCTCTCTCTCTCTCACACACACACACACACATAGGCTACACGTATTCTGTATTATTAACAGAGCCGGCTCTACGCTGGGGCGAGAGGGGGCAATGCCCCCGTAAACAAACGTCCTGTCCCCTTATGTCAAACTTTTAGAAGTTGAGAAAGAAAATAATAGATGACCCACAAACTGAATATAGACAAGATTTTCTAAAGTAGCTGAAAAATCCGCTGGTAAAGGCACAAATGAGATGATAAGTTTCATCTATTCGCTCTTCTCCTCTGTGTGCTTTGTGCAGGCTCACACAGCTCATTAAATACCTACCTATCGCCACTGCTAAGTGCTAGTATTGGTGGTTTAGTGGTAGAAGTTTTGCCTGTGGGAGGCTAGGGTTCGATTCCTGACCTATATACTAAAACTCAATTACTTATTACTTACTTATTATTATTTAGACCACAATTTTTTGAATGCTTGAACACTTCTCAGTCTCTTTTGTCAGGGTGGAATGTGTCCCTCTGACAACACCCTTGGCACTAGCCTGGCCCCCCCAATGAAACTGGACTACAACCGTCGGGGGCGGGGGGGTCACTCTGTGTCCATACCAATGTCAAAATCAAACCTACACCCTTGTGAGAAGGGCTTTAATCTCTTTATTAATCCATGGTTTATTGTTGGGAATGCAGCAAACCTTATTTGATGTATGACATCACGCGCTGGCCGCTGCAGCCGATGGTGGGATGTAGGCCGCAACAACAATGGCATGTGAGAACTCCCATGGAAGATAGTATGGTCTCAATCCTACTGCCACCAGTTCAATATCAGGGGTGCAGACACAGTCCTTCATGGTAACATGTCCGGGATGATACCATTTAGAGTTAACATACACGGCAAGCCCCCCTCCTCTCTTCTTACCGCTCTGTTTCCCCCGGTCCGTTCATACCAGCGTGAAGCCGGCCAGCTCCAGCAGACTGTCCGGTATCTTCCTGTGGAGCTACATGAAGCAAAGCAAGCTGCTCTCCCTGATTAAAGCTGTTAGTTTGTCTGCTTTGTTGGCGAGTTACCTCACGTTCCCCATAATGATCAATGGCAGAAAAGGTTTAAATTTCCTGGCCCTCTCGATCCTCTCTCTGACTTTAGCGCCGACTTTCTTCCCCCAGCGGCTGCCTCTCCATTTCTCCTCTGGGGTGTGTGTAGAGGGGATGCCGGCTTCATGCCTGCAGCTTGGCAGCTCCTCACGTGTGAATGTGACCATCGTAAACAATGTAGTCCGTACGTTCGGAAAAGACAAGCAACAACGTCGAACTCCGCCAGTAATAATACCACAATTAAAACGCTGTGGTAGTGCAAAACAAGTTAGAAAGGAAAAGAAAATAGTGTTGTAAAAAGAAAAATAGTAAAAGAGCCAAAATAGAAAGTAGTGACTCGGAGCTACTGCAACAGGCTTCAGAAGTTGGTTTTAGACTAGTTTTGAACCTGTTTCAGGTTTAAAGCCTAGTTTCAAATGTTGTTTTAAACTGGTTTTGAAGCTGCTTCAGACCAACTTCAAATGTTGTTTTAGACTGGTTATGAAATAGTTTTAAAATGATTTCAAACTGTTTCAGAATTGATGTTAGACTGATGTTGGACTTGGATGTGGACTCATGTTAGGCTGTTTTTAGGTTTTTGATGAGTTTTGGACTGATTTCAAACTTATTCAGACTTGGATTTGAACATATTTTAGACTGGTTTGACTGTTGGTTGTTGAGTGTTTTTTACTGTTCAAGACTGACAAATCAAAAGAATCCTGTGTGAACATTGAGCGAGGTCAGAGAAAGAAGCAGAATTAATGAGTGAAGGTGAAGAACATGCAGCTAGAATCAGATCAAACTTACAGCAGTGAAGAGATGAATCCAGGCAGCAGCTCTGATCAGTATGAAGGATCCACTGAACAGAGAATCTCTTTTATAGACTCACTGAGCAGCTGCTGTATCTGGAAATCAAACTAAATAAAGCAACAGAAAGTGGGATCTCAGCCAGCGGTCATCAGGTTGTTTTCTGTCCTATCAATGCCCTTAGCCCAGTTTCCCTCCTACTCTGTTTCTGAAGCTCATAGTGGTGAAAGTAAGGAGTGGTTTCAGGTCACAGGACCAGCAGGGGAAACTATTCATATGAAACTGTTTCCTTGCAGCCTCTAATTTCTGGGAAACCAGCGTCTGCCTTCACAGTTGTTTGTTGAACCACCTCTGCTTTCATTGGGATGAAATCAGAGCAGCTCATTTACAGACTCACTGAGCAGCTGCTGTATCTGGAAAACAGCCTAAATATAGCAGCAGAAAGTGAAAGTATGGAGTGAAGGAGCTGCTCTCTGTTTCCCCTGCTGGTGTCCTGATTCCTGTAAATCAGCTGTTTATTCTAAAAGGCCTCCCCCTCCCTCCTCCATCCTGCACCATCAACTGTTCACTGTATTACCATGACAACCTGAAATGGATCTTTGAGTTTTACTGACTGAACTGAACAGAAGACGAGATCAAGAAAACCAGCAGTGGACCTCTTTTGTTATATCACATCCTTGGTTTAAATCAATGAACAGCAGTGACCTTTAAAAAGTTTAGTTGTTTTCTTTATTAGTTATTGAGAAAAGTGATGTTGGTCTATGATTCATTGACTTGGTGAGACTAGTGGTTCCTTATTTCACTGTGAAACTCAGACTTTGTGTTAAACATTAAACCTTTGTGGGGTTTGACTCTCAGCTTTAAGTCAGTGAGTTACACCTACAACACAAACACTGTGACATCACCACCAACACTGTCAAACCGTCACTCATTCATTGTCCTGCACTTCTCTGTAATGCAGCAGCAAGAAACAACTAAAGCCTGTATCTGCTCTATTGAACAAATATGAAAAATGGCTGAGTCTAGAAAACAGTAAAAATGACAATGTAGAAGCCAAAGGTCCTAGTCTTGTCTCAGTCCATCTGGTCCCAGTCTTGGTCCACTCTGGTATTGACCTTGGTCCACTCTGGTCCTGGCCTTGTCTCGGTCTACTCTAGTCTTGTCTCAGTCTACTCTGGTCCTGCTCTTGGTCTACTCTGGTCCTGGTATTGGTTTTGTCCTGGTCCTAGTCTTGATCCACTCTGGTCCTGCTCTTATCTCGAACCAATCTGGTCCTGATCTTGGTCCTGGTCTACTCTAGTCTTGTCTCAGTCCATCTGGTCCTGGTCTTGGTCTACTCTGGTCCTGGTCTTGATCTCGATCTTGGTCTTGTCTTGGTCTACTCTTGTCATGTCTCGGTCTACACTGGTCCTGGTCTTGGTCTATTGTGGTCCTGGTCTTGGTCTCGGTCCTTGTCCTGGTCTTGGACTTGGTACAAGTCTTGGTCCACTCTGGTCCTGGTCTTGGTTCATTCTGGTGCTGGTCTTGGTCTTGGTCCTGGTCTTGGTCCACTCTGATCATGGTCTTGGTCTTGTCTCGGACCACTCTGGTCCTGGTCTCAGTCTACTCTGGTCCTGGTCTTGTATCAGTCTCCTCTGGTCCTGGTCTTGGTCTTGGTCTTGGTCATGGTCCTGGTCCTAGTCTTGGTCCACTATGCTATTGGTCCCGTACCACTCTGGTTCTGGTCTCAGTCCATCTGGTCCTGGTTTTGGTCTACTCTGGTCCTGGTCTTGATCTCGGTGTATTCTGGTCCTGGTCCTGGTTATGTCTTGGCCCACTCTGGCCCATGTCTTGGTCTCGATCCACTCTGGTCCTAGTCTCGTGCACTCTGGTCCTGGTCTTTTCTTGGTCCACTCTGGTCCTGGTCTTGTCTCGGCCCACTCTGGCCCATGTCCTGTACTCAGTCCACTCTGGTCCTTCACAGGTCTATTTGAGGGTAAAGAATTCAAAAGGTCTGAAAACAGATGAAGTTCACAGAAGTCAGTTTTGTGTTTTAAATCAGTTCAAAGTAAACAGTGAAGAGAATCTGAGACGTGGAGGAACCATGACTCAGCAGCTTTCAGTCAAGAACCCTTTAGTCAACTTTAATCAGTGTTACGTCATCGTGAGCCAGGAGATGAGGGGAGTAACCAGAAATGTGAATAAACAGGAAAAAGAACCGATTGTGTAACAAAAGAGTTGTTTACAACAAAGGAAGCAAAAACTAAGGTCAACTAAAAACAAGCTTCTTAACAAAAAGGAAGCCGATTCAAAAATCATCAAACTAACGCAGGTCACAACAACACCAAGGTCACACATCTGATGATCAGGATCACCTGGCTTTTAAGCTCCTCGTTAATCATGGAGTGGCCCCAGGTGTACCGGGCCACTCCTGCAGGGTGAAACCTGAAACAAGAAAAACCACAGAAGAAAACCACACAACCTACCAACACTACCCCAGCACCAAGGGCCGTAACAGCAGCTTCAGTCAGCCGATTACAACTTGAAACATTCATACATTTAAAGTCGTTGATCAGATAAACCCTCTTTATTAATATTCATATTGTTCATGTTATTAAACGGTCAGAGTCACCTTTCTGTTCATTACAGCTGAAATCCGCTGCAGCGCCACCTGCTGACAGCATGAAGCTTTATTCAGCTTCAGTTCTCACCATTAAACTGAATTCAATACAAAATGGTTTCAGACTTTATCAGTTTGATTGTATGATTTTACAAATTAAAACTCGTCTCTCAGTTAAAGTTTAATTGTTCATGTTTAGATTTTTTTAAAACGAAAATGAACATTGACTAGAAAATATATATTAAAAACTCTGAAAATAACAAACATCTGTGAAGTAATGATGTTTTTAGCAGATTTAAATACAGTAAAACCGTCACTTTCCGATCAAACACTGTAAAAAATACTAATTATTATTTGTACAAATACAGATTCTTATTGTGGACATTATTTAAAGTTCTGACCTGCAGTTGGTTTTTACAATCAACATGTAAATTAATCCTTTGTTTCAGGGCTTTCATGAGATGTTATCTGTAATTTGAAAAACAAAGGTTTAAAGCTTACTTACCATATTTAATCCTTAATATATTTACTTTTTCTTTCCAATAACAGCAGATATTTGTGGACTAACAACCTACTACTAATACTACCACTACTGGAGTAATGTCCTTCGTCCTCCACATGGTGGCAGTAGAACATCACAGTCTGACCTGCAGTTTAAACATGATGTATTAGAAACATATATAATTTGAACCATTTATATCTGCATTTGAACTGCTCAACTTGAATAGTTAAAAACTGAATTTCAACAACAACCTACTGGATTAATAAATAATTGCAGCATGGCTCAGAAACAGTAAACAGAGGAGTAAGTAGTTAAGATATGGTAAGATACATTTAGCATGGTGAAACATCTTCCTACAGCTGATCCTCTGTTCACTGTAGAGGCTGGGACATGGAGATAGTTTATATCTACAGGGTGAGGAGACAACATGACAGAAATGAGATAAAAATGTCAAGGTTCCATGTGCTTGTAGTGTTTGTGTTTGTCCAGCTAAACGTCCTCACAGAGATAGATAGACGTGTGTGTGTGTTTGTGACTAATTGCAGGTTTTCCGGTAAAGTTCACGACCCTGAACGCAGCATGAGGCAACAGGCTGCAGCTGTTTACTGAACCAACAAACAGCCGAGCCACAGAGTCTCCGACTGCACCGGGAGCTGCAGCACCATGGAGGTTCTGAGGGCTCTGCTGGTTCTGGCTCTGCTGCTGGGCTCTGTGCAGCGTTCAGGTGAGTCCAGACATTCGGCTTCAAACCTGCCGAGCTTCATCATTTTACAGCTGATTCAGATTCTAGGCACTAAAAAAAGATGAAAATGTGCCAGAGAAGGGGTCAGAACAAACACATCAAAGACTGTAAAGAACAAAAGATCTTTATTTGATTTAAATATAGTAAAATGGTGTAAAATAACAATTTACCTTTTTGACGTTATTTACAATTTTATCCTGTTTGTTTGTTTGTTTAGTTACTTAATGTCAACAATCTGTACTCATGGTTGTTATTTTATTGTATTGTAATGACCAAACGTCTCCAATAATTTGACAGATATTTACTGTTGCTGTTAACAAAATGAAACATTAAAAAACTGTATATTTATAAATGTTCATTTTACTTTATTTAACTACTAAGATAGATTTAACTGTTTAACACAGCGGTCCCCAATCACCGGGCCTCGGACCAGTACTGGGTCGTGGGTCATTTGGTTCTGGCCCGCACAGAAAGAATAAAAAAGTTTTATTTTATTTCCGACGGAGTCCACAGGGTGTTTTATTTTTGAAAAATGACTAGATTGTCTTCCCGTCACTTCCGTCTGAGCTCATTTCCCGCACTTGACTCGTCATTCTGACCCCCAGCCAAAATAAATAAAAAACAAACATCTCTGGAGAGCTTCTTTGAAAAGAGGGAGAGACCAGTCGCAGACGATGATTTTCTTGTCGGTCCGAATAACTTAACCAATTGAAAATATAAGAAACTAGAAAAGCACTCAGAGAGTGCAGACCTGAGCCAAGCAACTCATGTCCACCCATTAGGGCTGGTCCGAATGACGAATATCCCAATATTTGGCTCGGGTGGAGGGTTGGG
>OMNN01002492.1:0-10694 GCA_900302755.1 Chromis chromis | reverse complement strand
GACCTTTGGTTAACAAGTCCTGATAATTCCTAAATAGCTAAAAAATAAAATAATAAAAAATACAAGAAGAATGAATACCTTCAGGAATATGTCTCGTTTTGCACCATTATTGATTTTGTTTATTTCCTATTTTGTCCTTAAATGTAGTTTTATTATGACTGATGATGCTCTCAACATATTCAGTAAATGAATAAGTCACTATAGACAGACACATCTCTCTACATACCTGTCTATATCTCCCTTGTCTTCCTCTTTTCGGTCAAAAAAGTGTTTCATTGTGAGGTTGGAAATGGCAGAATAAACATTCATTACACACAGTTTATCTCCAATAATTATAAACGTTGACTTCTAACAAAATGAAGTCAACATATATTTATGTATAATGTTAAGAGTTTAACTTCCAGAAAGATACTACTTCATCGGGTCTATGTGGGACTGATTGAACGTGGCTTTGCAACATATGCAAGAAACCATAGAAATGTTGTTATATTTGATTTGAATATAGCCAAATCTTACATGGCGCAAGAAAATTGCCTTCATCTTTAAGTTTTGCAGAAAAATGTGCTCATGTAGGATCCCAGTATGCAGTGGGAAGCTGGTTAAGATCTGATTTTTATGATCTCTAAACTGGAACCACTAAAGCTGTACAGAAATGGCAGCACAAACATTCATTACACACAGCTTATCTCCAATAATTATATATGTTTACTTCTAACAAAATGACCAGTGATTATTTAGGTTGCATCGTAAAATGAGTAAATTCTTGCACAATCCGGGATTTTGTGTTTTACATTTGACTTCATTTTTGGTCTACCTTTGCAGAAACATCACTTCATTCGACATCGGAGAATTTGTTCCTGCTTAATCATTCCTCTGTGATTCAAAGTTGTAAAACAGCCATTCTTCATTATAACTTATGGTGCTCTCTGGCATTTGATGTAACGTTTGCTCTACTTATTTGTATTTTTATATTTCTGCACACATTTCATACAATTTTTATACATTTTCCTTGTTTTTATATATGTTTATGTCCAGTATGTCATTTGTATATAAAGAGAGAAGTGCAGTTTCATTATACATTGTATGATGACAATAAAAGCTGATTCTGATTAGTAACTCAATATATATGGTAAATAAGAAAGAATGGGGAACACATCTCTCTACATCCCTGTCTATTTCTGTTTTATCTTCACCTTTTTGGTCATCTGAGTGTTTCTTGTGAGGTCAGAAATGGCAGAACAAACACTCATTACACACAGATCATCTCCAATAAATATAGGTTGACTTCTAACAAAATAATCACACCAGTGATTATTTAGGTTGCATCATAAAGTGAGTAAATTCTTGCACAATCCATTTAAAATTTTACCTCATTTTAGCTAAATCCCACATTTGCGGCGGAGAATTTCCTCCTGCTTAATCATTCCTCTGTGATCCAAAGTTGTAAAAAGCGAAAAAAGGAGCGAAGCCAGTCTCAACTCCAAGATGCTTCGCCCTCTCCCACCCAGAGACTGGTACAACAAATGTCTGTGTCTGCGCTCCAGTGAGTCTGAATCCCTTGGCCTCCATTACTCCTGCACTGTTTTATGGTAAGTCCAGTCATTCATATACAGTAAAGTCAGCAAACTTACACAACGTTCTGGTAATTCCTACCATTTTTTTTGTTTTTTGCGGACTCACATCAGTAATAATGAGTTGTGTGGAGACTGGAGAGGCCCATTTCTGGCAGGGCAAAGACTCCTGTAACTTCATCCTTGAGGATCGAGTCGAGCCTAACAAACCATTTGACGGTACGCTCACTGACTCGCCTCTTTTAACTGTTTCCAGTACAAAGAACAGAACCTCGTCTTGAAACATACACATGTTTACGAGCTCATCGGCAGCAGCTAGCACCCAAATAAACTGGCATGATTAGGTTTGCTTGAATAATTAAAGCAAAATGAATGTTTATCCGACTAATCTTGCAACCAGCCATTTAGGTGTTCTCACTTTCCGGCGAGTCGTGTCCCTAGTGTGAAATTAATTGCTGTGAAGTTGTCATGCCAAAATATCAAAAAATCTTATTTCCAAATCAGATCTACACTGTCTTAAAAATCAGAGCTGTGCCGAGCCGAGCAGAAAAATAATCTGTAACATCACACAACCTATGAAGGACACTGATTTTCGCTTTGATACCGTTTGATGCTGTTTGATTTTGTTTGTTTGCTTTTGAACATGCATCCTTTTAGTCTGTGCGTGTCCCACACATGAGTTGGGATTTTTTGGATCCTGAAAAAAAAAATTGAGTGTGACTCACAGAGCGGCAAAAGGTTGCATTTGGAAAACAAAGTCTGTGACAACAGTGTTCTCGTTTGATTGTGTGACTGGCAATCTTCAAATGCAACCAAACAAAGAGGAAGAAAAAGAGAGGAGAAACAAAGGAGAGGCAAAATTGAAGTTGTCAGTTTGAACCTGAGTTGTCCACAACTATCCCATTCTGCAGCCGGTGGGGGTTTCTGTCAGTCGGCAGTGGCTTCATTTCTCCGTCTAGGCTTTAATACGTCTCTGGGTCTGCGGCTTGAAATGACTGGGTTGGACTCAGTGGGAGGAGGGGGGGCAGACGACAAATACATACGTTAAAAACATTTTCCAGAAGGAAGGAAAAAGGAAATGTGGGCAGCTGGGGACAGACGCAAATTACAGGCAGCCCCCTTGATCTCAATAGAATAAGAAGCATCGTATGGATTCTTATTGGGATGAGGAGGAAGCATGTTGTTCTTTTGTGTGAATACACAATGTTCCAGCGCACGGTGATGCAGAGAAAGAAGACCTCTTCAGCTTGACCTGCTCTAGTCTGTGATGTCGTACTGCTGTTTGTTTTTATGCTTTGAAGCCTGATATAAAATCCCAGAATGCTTTGGCATGATACCAGGGCAGAAATACAGGACATTGATTTTTACGAAGAAATGTAAAATGTCATCCGTATCTTACTCTTACGACATCTTGTGACTTGAATGTTCTGATATGAAATCTTTCCTACACAGTGCCAATTATTCTGCTAGTACATCACAACACTACTTTATTCTGTTTTTGCGACTACTTTGCCATGCAGAAGCTCTGCCTCTTCATGATGTTGCATCCATTTTCTGCTTCATTGCTCGGAAAGGCCATATGCCCAATTTGACATAATAACAGAGTTAAAAACATTAAATTATAAGGTAATGTCTCACTAACGGCTATAGTCACACTAAAAACGCTTTCCCAGTGATCTGTAAGATTGCAAATGAAATTTAATAGTTTGAGCATAGCACCCCCTGCAGGCAGGCATTGTGTCTTGCTAATAATGCTCTCAATGCTCGGACTGAAGCGGAGGCTCTCATTGTTGCTCTGCAATTACAGGCCTTTCTACTTTGATTGGTGGGTAATTGACTTGGTTTGATTTGCCACTCATATTCTAATCTTGGCTCCAGATCAGACAAAGCCTGTCTCCCAGTAATTAAAGACGCCAAAGCCAGGTGTAGAACTGGGGAACGAGGGAACCATAGCCAGATGAATGGGACTGATTAGGTGTTTAGTGAAAATGAGATTTTCTGGCTCAAAGACAAAGTAAAGCCTCTCACTTGGTGCTCGGTGTATTTCGGTGGGGTGGCAACCGACTGCTGCTGATGAAGTACATGAGGTAAAGGCCTCGAAAATGACTTCCTGCATTCATCATATTTACAAAGGAGCCGCGGTGTCAGAGTCTCGCCAGTAAATTTGAACGACACACATCAAGCATGAAATGGGCTTTTTAGATTTATGGAGGAAAAAAATAGAAGATTTTTTTTTTTGTTCTAATTAGGCAGAAAACAGATTCTCCCAGATCAGTTGTGGAGATTATGAAGCCGCGGAGTGAAAAAGTGAAATTACAGCTTTGGAATTTGATGATGAGACAGACTTGATTTTGGGTTCGAACGGAGGCAGTTTTATGTTGCCGTAAAACTTTTTACATAAATATTAGAACTTACAAGACAGCTTCTCTATGCATCTCGACCCAAAACTTGCAAATATAAGTTGGCATGTGGGGAAAAAATATCCACTTAACTATAGACTTTTAACTGCAAACTCATATGAATGAAGCCAAAGAATCATATTCTGGTCCAAAGTGAACAACAGCTTTGGTCAGGTCAAGGTCAGCACATTCTGAGCTGTGGATGGACGCCAACTGACTGAATAGAAAAATTGAGGGGTTTTTTTCTCTTCCCTTCATTGAGACTGGAATGGATTTTAATCAACACATTATGCCAGTTGTTAATTGCTTTTGCCGCCTGCTGCTAAAATAATTTGCTACTTTTTTATTGTAGTAGTAGCCATCTGTTTCAAAACACGGGGACAGGATCAGGCCTAGACCTGGGGTGGATGTTGACATGAGATACAGGCGGCTAATTTGCACTGCCGCCACCTTTATTTATGAGGCTAAGAATGTGTGGGGAGAGGAGGGAAAGCTTCAGGATCTGAAACGAGGAGCTCGCCGTGGTGGAGGTATGAAAATAGAATATTAATCTGGCACCTTTAGTCAAAGTCTACATCAAAGCGTAAAGGACTAGTTGTTCGCCAGATTATCCGGTGCATCTTTTTGGCCTTGAGGAACGACAGTCTCTCCTTGTGAGGCTGCTTTAACCCCTGTCTGTGTCCCTTTAATTGCTGAAGGCTGCAGACACTTTTGCTAATGTCTAAAAAGGACAATAGCCATGAGGAGCTCGGTGAGAGGAGGCTTTTACCCCTGCTTCACCTCATATTAAAGTCCAATCAGTGCTACTGTTGAGGCTCGTGCCACCGGTTGTATGGACTGCTCTTCTCTTTGGTCTGATCACCAGTGAAGCTGTGGATGCATGATATTGCTCTTTTACTTTGAATTTTTTTCTTACATTAAATGAATATCATCAAGTCAAGATCAAGGTCAAGATTTTGCATCTCTGTGGTGCAATGACACTAAAATCCATGGTAAAGAATAGATGGACAATAGATGCAGTCAAATCAGACATTAAGGATCCTTGTAGCTCCTTGTTAGACCAGCAATAAACCAGACCAAAGGTTCAGGAGTAAATCGAATCGCTTACATCTCTGTCGTTTGAAACTGCAAGCATTTACACATTCAAGAGCACCTCCTCTCTGCTTAATAATCACATTGGTCACATTGTCTCCGTGTGAAGCCTCAGAGGTACAAATTCAGACTTTCTGGAGGAGGGTGACAAGTGTGCTCTAAATTATATCAGCTTTCCAACACTTCCTCCTCCAGAATCAGCTTTTTAATTAGCTATAGAGAGCCGTCAACAACTGCACAAGTGTGTGGCTTTCATTCAATAATTCCTCCTCTGTCCATCACTCATGCAGTATTTGCATGTGACTGTTGGTCTTGCATTGCAGAATAGGCAGAGAAGGCATTTTTCTGGTCTCTGTGATGACGTTGCCGCCACCAGGGTTTTTGAATGTGACATCTCGACGGGAGAGAACCGAGCTATCAAAGCCATCATGTACTTTAATTACAGGTAATCTCGACTCGCAGACGCTCTGCCACTCCCTCTGCTCTTAAGAACTTCCTCCTCAATTACCAAAGTGCCTCAATTAGGCCCTAAATAAGCAGTGGACATGCACGAGGGAGAGGTGGGCAAATTACAATAGAGAGGGGTAAAAACAACAGGCCCTGTAAGAGCCAGTGTGATGCAGAGGCAATTAAAAGACAAAAAAGAAAAAGTGTTCTACCACGCAGGGCAAAAAATACGAGAAAAAAAGAAAGAAAGAGAAAAAGGCCCTTTGATGAGCTGGTTCTTAGCTAAGTGGAGCTTAAGAGGCGATGGTTGAGGAGAAGAAAGAGTGAGAAAAGATAAATTAAAGACAGTTGATTGGCAAGAGGGCTGATGTCACACTGTTTCCCTACAGGGCCATATGTCGGGGAGAGCACTCAGTCACCGAGAGACTGGAATGTGTAAGTCATGATTTCTATAGAGCAAGTAGGCGTCCCACAGGCAGCTGATTCTCTACACCCTCTCCGCTCTCCCTCATATTCATTATCCAGCCAGCCCCATACACACTCCATCAGCTGTGAAACTTACTAGGCTTTTGAATGGACAAATGAAGACCCTGTCTCTTTTAATAGGCTAATTCCATCTAACAAGGGCCCTTGTTAAGGGAAGAATGCTTTAGTTGCAGCCAGCGGTATAAATGTGAGTGCATTAGTCAATTAGGTCCAATCTGACCTGGAGCGATTGTCTGATGAATTAACTAGAAAGAAATACATAATCAAGGAGCACAAGGGAATGAAATGAGAGGCTCGCACACGCACTTCTGTTTGTGTGTTTGTGTGTGAACGGCAGTGTGTGCTGTACTCACGGCGCCTGTCAACTGGATCAACTGCATTTCATTCTGCGGACGCGACAGACTCACACTGACCCCAATGGCTGGTTAGAAACTGAGCTCATCTAGATCCACAGCAAGCCACTCATAGCAGATGACAGGACTGTCATCATCGGTCATTGCTGTGAAATGGAGAGAGTGCTGAGCTCCAGGATAAGCAATGACTCAATAACCAGCATGTAAGGGATCCGTGAAGGGTCAGAGACTTTCGTTTTATTGTGAAGCCAAAAATGTAAACAAGAAAATCAGTATGTTTAAAGACTCAGATACAGAATTTTGCCTTCTCTCATACTGTAACTGTACAATGGTAACTGGTGTGCTCATTCTAATGCTTAAGATGCTCAGTGTGACATCAGCTGTACATATGCATGAATGAGCAGACATATTGACTGCTCCCAACAGCATCCTCTCGTCGATAAGGTTATCATATATGTATTTAATTTTCATTCTTCCTGATGAGGTTTTTCAGTTATCTGCCCACATATACTACCTTTAATTTAATAATACATGAGGAACTAAACATGAAAAATAATCTGCACTTAAAATCTCAATTAGGTTCTATAAAGCACTTTACAATGTGTTTCTCATTCAACCATTCACACATACACCAATCAGCCACAACATTATGACCACTGACAGGTGAAGTGAATAACATTGATCATATTAGTACTATGTGGTGTTCTGCTGGAAAAACTTGGATTTTAACATCCGTGTTGATGAGACTTAGACACCCAAATAAACATTGTCCCAAAACAAGCACACTAAACCTCTTCCTGATGACCTGAGGGGTCTGGATGCTTAAGATTTTGAAGTCTATCCTTTGACTCGAAGCCAGTGTAGTGGTTTGAGGACTGCTGCACCAGTCTGGCACCAGATTTAAACAAAATAATAATAATTGCACCATAAATTGCCAGCTGTATTGTAAGGTTTTCTCATTAAACGTGTGTCCAGCTTTCCTAAACAGGGCATGGGGTCATGTGTTTGTTATGGTTACTTGTACAGTGATTTGGTTGTTTCTACAAAAGCTATAAATGATAACTTGATGATGACTAATTGAGGCTTCTGGATATTGTTGAGTAACTGCATGTGCGTAAAACATAATTGTTTGATAATTACAGCTTGAGTCACTGAAATGATCAGAGCTGATGTTTTTTGGTGGGTAGTCAAAAAACTACATGACTCATGATCTCAGAGAGTCTGGCCCACAGCCCCATCAGCGTTTGGCAAAAAACCTCGTCTGTAGGCCACGTGGAAAGATTCACACATCAAAATATCCCCTGTTTTGATCGTGGGAGGGCTTTTCTATGGTACCAGACAGCAGGCTACCGAGCTAGCTGTTCACATTTTTCATTTTCGCCCTGTCAGCTTGAGCTTCAAGTGGGAGTGGTGGCAGATTTCCCAGGCATATTGTGGGTCAGGAGAAGGCGAGATGATGCAGGGAGAAGCGCAGCTGGCAGCTCTGAGAGGAGCTCTTGCAAAGTTGAGTGTAAACAGGAAGTCGGGACACATTCAAGTACTTCCATTCACAGTACTGCAGCTGAATCATAATGACACTCAACAGTCAGGACTCCAACCCGCTTTACTGTATTTTTGTGAAGTGTAACCCATAATCGGGGTCACATGGACAATGCACAATTTAATAATAGTAAATGCATTTGCACTGCAGTCAAATGTAAAGTATTTCAAACCAATCACCTGTTCAAAGCTATCAAATGTGTTCTCACTCTGTAGCGTACAGCTGCTTACCCCTTTACCCCTCGGGGACAAATAAAGTGATCTGAATCTGTATCTGAATTACTATGACCTCAAACAGCATTATGAACTTTAATTCTGCATTATATGTGTATTAAATTTGCAGAGGAAACGTCCTGCAGTAATGACTGTGTTTTTATGAGAACAGGGAGCTTCTATGGAAGAGATTAGTAAAAAAGATTCTGTGAATGACCATGTTACGCAGAATTTCCATGTAAATCACATACTCACATCTATTCCCGACAGCTGCAATCTGGTGCTTGTCATATTGGGATTTATGTGAGTGTTCAGCAGTCTCATATGTGAGATTTTCATTAGAGGGTTTTCTGATCAGCAGAGCCGTGGCCCTGATAGCAGCATTGTGATTTTTATTCCTCGATGGCACCGGTCTTGTTTGAAACAGTTTTCTTGTAAGGAGTCTCTGCTAATAGAATGAGATCCCAAGTCTTTAATAATGTTCTTGCCGTCTGGTTCAGTGGTCCGCTGAGAAGGCCACTGCAGTTCATCACTGGGGCTTTTTTTTAATGACTGAGCAATATCGCTTTTGAACCCAGTTCAGCAGACACAGGGGAGGAAGACGCCGTCTAATCTTTTCTCATTTGAATATGGCTTGTTGTGTAGTTCTTCAGCCAAGCAGAGGAAGCCTTTCTATACTTTTTTCGTCTACATTAGAATAAAAAGATTGATGCGCTTTATACGCTGTGAGGGTGTCACATTATGCCTGTGTCTATTAGCGGTCTTTCTGTCACCTACCAGGACAAGATGATTTAATGAAGACGTTTCTGTAAAAGCTGTGAATCTCACTATTGAGCAGCTTCCTTTTCACCAATCAAATGATCTAGAGCTGTGGTTTCGCAGGCCGCGTATATACTGTGGTCTTTTGTAGCCGCTGAGATATCTTTGATTCTGGACTCAGAAAAGTGCACTGAACTGTGGAATCTGTCTCATGCAACCCTGCAATTCGCCAGTCACACATGGTAAAATCTGCCAAACGCTTACTGAAGCATTTCCTCATTTCCAGGCTTTGTGGACTTCGTGGCAGTTAGCTTAACTGAATTGTCTGTCAAATAAGTGTGTCAGGGTTGTTGAAATTCACCCTTGAAAGGCCTTGATAGAATGAGAAGTACTTCAGCGAATCTGTATGAGACGGAGGGAGCGCTTTGCATCTCGCACACTGTCAGGCTGCGGCGCTGCATTTGGGTGAAGGCGCTGACAGTGAACAATAACAAACAGTACTGTGAGCTCTGTGTTGGCCATGTTAAGCATGTGTTTCATGCCCTGAGCCTCTAAGCTGTGAGAAAACAGGCTGACTCTTCTCTGTTCCAAACTGAAAAAAGTACAACTTGAGATGGCAAACATCCTACTTGTGGATCTACAACTGCACAAGCCATAAAATAAAAAAAAATGTCTATAATTTCATTTAATTTGATTGATTTCAGACATGCAACAGTATCATAAACCTAGAATAATGTCTGAAAACGAGTAGGATGACGTTTAGCTTATTAACTCTGTACATCTCGTGTCTTACTGTTTCCTGTTTACATCACACCTTCTACTTTCATACCTCTTTAGAAACTCATCTATTTTTAAAGCAATCTTTTTTTGTATTCTTTTTAAAAATAATTTTATAGTTGTACTCATTTTGAGCTCATCATCCAGAGTGTTCCATAAGTTTACCCCACATATTGATAAACATCTACTCTTCATGGTATACGAGCAAATGGCTTTTTAAATTGAAAATTTCTTCTTAATTCATAATTTGAAATTTTACTTCTGAACAGTTGTTGCTTGCTTTGAACATTATTTGCGCAGTTTCAAATTTAACTAAATCAGGAAATTTGAAAGTATTTGCTTTGGAAAACAATATACTAGTGTGCTCATTATATCCCACATTATGTACTATCCTTATAGATGTTTCTTGGATGTAATGTAGTATTATATGTGTTACCCCACACTTCTGCGCAGTAGGTCAAGTATGGTAAAAATAAATAAATAAATAAATAAAAACAGCAAGCAGTAGGATGTATAAGAGGCTTTTAAATGATTAATCAGCTCAAATAAAAGAAATGTTAAAATCATACCTTTATGAAAGAAAAATATATACATCAGTCAGCCACAACATTCTGACCACTGACAGGTGAAGTAAGTAACATAGGTCATATGGTGTTCTGCTGGAAAACCTTGGATTTTGCCATCCGTGTTGATGAGACTTAGACACCCAAATAAACATTGTCCCAGAACAAGCACACTCTCTCATGCAAATGGAAATCCCAAATGTCACTGGTCTACCCCCGCAGGAAAATGCACCCCACCACATGGCAAAGACATCAAACAATCAGTAACATCTAGAGGAACATGACAATGGCCCAAGATGTTGATTTGACCTCCAAACTTCCTAGACCCCATTCTGATCAAGCATCAACAGGATGCAGTGGAACAAGTTTGATTGACAGAGGCCCCACTGCACAAGCCAGAGTACCCAAAGGATCCACTGTCAACGTCCTGGTGCCAGACCCCATAGGACACCCTGAGAGGTCCTCTTGTCCATGCCCAATGGTTCAGAGCATTTT
>OMNN01002490.1:0-11843 GCA_900302755.1 Chromis chromis | reverse complement strand
AAAAAAGGTAAATCATTTTTGACTGTTATTTTACAGATTTTAAATTACAGATATTTACAGATCCTGTAAAATCACAGAAATACAAAAGTAATAATTTACATATAGACTCTAAAAAATAAAAAAGCAGGTTTAAACTGTAAATAATGTCCATATCATATCAATCAGCAATTTTCTTTTACAATGTGCGACTATAAAATTACACACTTTTATTGTATTTAAATGTAAATATATATATATATTATCCATATATTTGTTCATGTCTTCTTGCTGCTAGATTTTTACAGTTTTTTCTGCATTTTTCTGCAGTGTAGCTCAAGATGCTGAGCTGCAGATTGGCCTGAATAACCACATTTCATCTGATTTCCTCCTGACAGCCTCATGTTTCTCTCTGACTTCTGCAGGGATCTCCGTCAGCTCCCAGATGCCCGGCCCAGTGTGAGGCTGCCGGTCGAGGGGGGAAGCAGTGAGGACAGACAGACGGGATGAGCGGGGGAGCAGAGCAAGCTGACATCCTAAGCGTGCTCTCCCTGGTCAAGGAACGATGGAAAGTGGTAAGTGGCGTGTTTTCCAGCGACAATAGGCAGCGTGTTCGTCCAGCTCCATCACCGCCTGTCCCTGGATCACCCTCTGTTCCCACCAACAACTGCTCTTTGTTCCCCAAACAATGCTCTGTGAGTTCATCTGCTTTCCTTTAAAGCATCTCACCTGTGGTTTGGACAGTTTGGGGTCGTGTCTCTCTGTCCAGGTAATGCGGATGCAGTATAGGGGATCTAAAAATAGCCCGTGAAGCTATTTGTGGCAGTGCAGTGTGTGCTATAGGCAGCAGCAGCAGAGGCAGTGATCCCCAGAGGCCCATGTCTCTCACTGCTGTGCCAGCCAGGACGCCATGTGAGGCTGTTATTCCTAACTGGCAGCCTGGCACCACTTCCTGTCTTCCAAGGAGTTACGTAAGAATGCTGCAGCTAATCCCACAACTTTAGCTCCGAGTGCGACATCAGGCTCCGTGTATGCATGGAGGACAGTGAAGGACACGTGGGGGCTTAGAGGAAATTAAAGCTGTAGTAGCGCTGGGAGGTGAGCGTGAAGGGGTGGAACGGCTGGGAGGAAGAGAGCTTGGTGAAATCAGTCACCTTTAATGAGAACAGGGTGTAAAGATGTCATCAGTGCAGCACAAACAGAATGTATGGGTGGATCACATAAATTCCTCTCAGGTAGCCAAAAAAGCTTCACCTTGTTGTCCTATATTACAAAATAAAATGGACTTTTGTATATAGTGATGCTAATGTTTGAAGTATTTCAGTTGGTATTTACTGAATTCCCAATCATAAACTAAAGACATGTAGGAACAATTAGCTATATTTGATTGTTAGACTCTTGCAGTGACCTATTACAACATGTTTTTAAGGATGTATTGTACTTTTTGGCTGCCTCAGTGCCTTGAACGCAGGATGACACTATATTTTTAACTATGAACTCAGCAGGTTTTAAGTTAGAAACTCACTGCCATGCATTGCACCTGAATTATTTGTACAACCTTGTACAACTTTTACTGCGTCCTTCTTGACCTGAAACTGTTGACTACCAGAAATGTAGTGATTAATCGATTAGTTGTCAACTATTAAGTTAATTGCCAGCTATTTTGTTAATTGACTAATCCATTCTAAGTCCTGATTCTCTGATTCCGGCTTCTTAAATGTGATTATTTACTGGTTTCTTTCCTCCTCTGTCACATTAAACTGAATATTTTTGGGGCTTGTGGACAAAACGAAACATTTGAGGACATCATCTTGACATTTTTCACAGTTTTCTGGCATTTTATAGACCTAACAAGTAATTGATTAACTGAGAAATTAAACAGCAGAATAAGCTACAGTGAAAATTATTACACTAATTAGTAGCAGCTCTATTGTCTGTATTGTCAACTTTTCATATATGATCAGATATCTGCGAAACTATTGTCATTTTTTGCGAATTAACAGATGTTATCAGGTTTCAAAGGCACACTATTCTGAAAAAATCACCAAAATCAGAGCCAGAAATGGTAAAAACAAATAGAATTGTAAAATTTTCATGTTTCTGTTGGTTCAAACATAAAGTTCCAGCAGGATAATGATTCAAATCTAAGCTAAAAGTCATGATATTTCTTTAAAAATCACTTTATCCTACAAGGCTCAAGTAAAAATAAACCAATTCTGCAAAAAAACTAAAGATTCTGTGCCTTTTTTTCCCACAAATATCAACCCATTAGTGGCTCAGCTGGAACCAATAGTCAACTGTCAAAAGTGATTTCACTTTTTGTATGAACTGGGTTGAACTGCAGGCTGTGTGTAGTGAAATATCCATAGTATGTACAGTGTTATTTCTAGTATTGGTTAGACCTGTGGGCAAATGTTCTACATGTCGATTCCATTTCTTTTTTTCAATTTTTAAAATGTAAATAATTGTAGAAATTCAACTTTTTTTATGATTTTATGATGGCATTATAGCTTTGATATACTGCACAGAAGACATTTCTGAGTTCTATCTGCTGTTAGTCATGGTTGTGCTGTTTCCATAGAGGTGCAGCCCACAGTGAGGAAAAGTGTGTCAGGAGCAAATAAATGCTCAAAAAGCTGCTTGGGGTTAAGAGGGTTAAACGTTATACCTGCTTAACATCAGCCTGTTAACACTGTTACTGAGAGCATGTGGATGTGCTGATGGTCACATTTTGCTCGAAGCATACATAGTGCATCGTAGAAGCCTTCATTTTTACACTCTGCTGTGCATTTTACCTGGATTACTTTTTACAACAAGATGATCTTTTTAAGAAAATGATGAAAAATGATGTTTTCCATGCACATTGATTCATAGACAAAGCGTTGAAATCACCTTGATATCCCAAGTTTTGATTTAGATTTTCACCTTCATGAACGCATTACCATGGTAGCAGTGCTATTATGAACATCATTGTGAAACCTCAGTAGAGAAAATAAAACACCTCATAGCTTAGAGATAGTTTCAGGTCTCATTGTCTCTGCTGAAGTTCCCATTAACTCCAAGGAGGCCGATTCTGACCTTGACCTTCTTATCTTCACCCTATTTTTCCACATCTAGTTCTCACACTGTGTCTCATCATCTCCCTCCAGGTGAAGAAGATCGGGGGTGGTGGCTTCGGGGAGATCTACGAGGCGCTGGACCTGCTGACGCGGGTCAGTGTGGCGCTGAAGGTGGAGTCGGCCCAGCAGCCCAAGCAGGTGCTGAAGATGGAGGTCGCCGTGCTCAAGAAGCTCCAAGGTGAGTCGAAATGGATTCAGTGGGTTCAGTTACTGGAACCCATTGATCCTCTCTGACACAGTGTGACCTATTGAGTCGCCCCCAAACATGGATATTGTCTGTATCATTATCATTCTGAGGAGACTTTCATCTGGATTGTGAAGAAAGACCTCTGCCTTCTTAGCATGTTTATGTTTTTTCCCAGCCATCCAGGAAATGTCATGCTAGTAGAGAACGCAGGGATCGCCTGTGTAGAATAATCTCTCCCTCTGAGACCAGATATAGATCATCTGACTCATCTGAAAACACAATTTGGCCCTGGGTTCAGCACAATTTGCTTCGGTCTCTGCCGTGGAAAACACACCCCTGCCGTCCTCGCTGTTCAACAGGAACCAAAGATAAACTGCTCATCTTGTCCTTTAATGATAGAATCACGGGAGGCGCTGTGCTGTAGTGTATGTTTGTGTGCTTGGACGCTTTTTAGAGCGGAGAAACAGGATCAGCTGCACACTCCTTCAGGGGGGATTGTATAGTTTTACTCCTTTCTCTGTTTTTTTTTTTAACCATCTCTGTTCCCCTTCCTTCCTGCCTTTTGAGTCTGTTTTCTTCCCCCACCCTCCTCTGAGAAGAAAAATCAATGGGCTGGGATCATGTTTGCTGTCTAATGGCTTCAGCCTGGAGCATCACGGTTGTGTTGCTTCCTGAGGGAACCAGTGTGTAACTCGAGGCAGGCTGAACTCCAACCCCCCCAAACACTGCTGACCCGCCCAGCTGTAAAGAGTAAACATCGATCCACGGCCTCATAAGAAGACTAATGGGTCCTACTGAGCTCATTTGAGCCTTATTTCAATTTATTTAAACCTTTAAATGAGAATTTGGTGGCAGCAGGAAGTGTAAAATGCTGTGGATCCAACATGGAGGCCTTGTTTGCATTCAGTGCATGCTGAAGGGCTTTGGGGTGTGGCTGCAGCCTGCCAGCCAGTGCAGCAATGTCCTCTTGAGAGCATGCATGCTCACACACACACACATGCTCATACACATGTGGAGACCTGGTGTTGTGCGCTAGAGCCTATAAATCAGCAGCCAAACAGGGGAACTGGTGATGGGAGCAGAACATGGTCATCGTCATGATTCATAAAACAAATCATGCAGCTGATGTCATGTGAAGCAACCTCAGCTTCTCCTCCGAAAGTAACCCAAAACTCTCTTCTTCTTCTTCTTTCTCTCAGGTAAAGACCACGTGTGTCGCTTTGTGGGATGCGGCCGCAACGACCGCTTCAACTACGTGGTGATGGAGCTTCAGGTGGGGAAAACTTAATGCGTATTAAGCTTCTTTGAGGAGCCCAGTGTGACAAATCAAGACTACTGACAAAACAATTGAGGCTTAATTAGAGCAGTTGTATTCATCAAGATATGTCAAACATTCAATGGTGCCAATTTCTGCAATAAGGATTTCCTGCTTTTATTATGTTTTATAGGTTTAGACTGTGGGCTGACACAACTGAGAGCTCTTTAGAAATCCGTATTAGCATTACAGACATTTCATATACTGAGTTTTTCATCAGCAAATTAACTAAAAGATTATGGCAAGACTATGTAAAGTGTTTGCAATAAGAAAAGTCAGCGTTTTTCTGATCTCACAGCTCTTGTTCCGCTATCTCCAGCTTTTATTTGCTAATATTTGCAAACTTAAGATAGAAATTACTCTGTGATATATAATAGTGAGTCACTGTGCAGACTTGTGCGATTGCTATGCTCTGTTTTCGTGTTTTCAATCATGCTTTGATTGTCTTATGCGGTCATAGCTGCTGTTCAGCCAGTGTTACAGCGTTTTTCCTGGCACAGAATGGGCCTTTGACTACATACAGTAAAGGCAATGAGTCAGTGTCCTTATTTGACTGACATCTATGTATTTTCCTACTATTTCTGATTATTTGGTGAAGAAAAACGTCTTATTATGTTTGAGTAAATTAAATCTCATGTAACAAAACTGGTTAAAATACTTTTTATTCTTAGTTCTTATCTTTTTGCCGCTGGTGATTTTCCTTTGTCTCTGTCCAAAACCTCTTTGGGAGCCACCAAAAATTCCCCAACGCAGAAAAAACTCTGCCTTTGACATTCTCAGTTTAATTCAGTCCTACATCCAGCTATCTTGAGTTTTAGCTCTGACCTTGATTTGACTTACTGAGAGACATTGTGCCCTTCTTCTTCTTCTTCTTCTTTCTCCTTATTGTATGTTGAAACCAAGCCAAGTAAATATTTCAGAAAATTCTATAAATACTGCCTTACATGAATAATTTAGCTACTAACATACATTAAAGTGATCCACATATATGGGTGAATGAACACTACACATACAGATGAAACAGAATGGAGAGTATCAAGCAGGAAAAGGCATTTATAGCAATAATCCTCCTCTGTAGAATCTCAGGCTGCAGGTTGCTGACCTACTGCTGTGAACCATAGGTGTCAAATTAGTTTCAGTCATTGCGTCCGCCACATGAGGCTATATTAAACAAGTCATGGTGACAAATTCGCTTGTGCGTTTTCTGAATTTGATGACAGCTAGGCTCTGAGCGGTTTTAAAAAGTGCAGTCTGGTTGTGATTTATACAACCGTACCCACAGGAATGGCGCATTTTTACGGCACTGCGCTGGCTCCCTACCGCTCCATGTGTTTATTTATAGCTGATGTGTGCAGCTGAATTAGTGTTTTTCCTGCCTGTTGACTTGTTTCCTATCTGCTCTGTCATATATTTCAGTCAGTAAAACCTCTTATTAATGGTTTTATTTTTGTTTTGTAATATTATTTAGATATATGCTCTTTATTGCAGCAAAAAAGAGAAAGCAACAAGAGAATTTAATATTTTTCATCCTTTTTTTTAAGCTATATTTGGTGAGTTTTGGAAATTAATCACATAATTCAACTTTTGGACTACTGACAAGTCTTGCATTTGGTCTTTCAGGGTCGCAACCTAGCTGACCTGAGGAGGAGTATGACTCGGGGAACCTTCAGCATCAGCACCACCCTCCGTCTGGGCCGCCAGATCCTGGAGGCCATAGAGAGCATCCACTCTGTCGGCTTCCTGCATCGTGACATCAAACCGGTGCGTCACAGTTACTCAGCAGAAGCTATATCTCCTGGGCTCTTATTTCATTACCTAGAACATCTATATATTCATATCACATGAGAATATTTTTATTTCTAGCTTTGTGACCCTGCCATTTTTTAAATAATTTTTTTGGCTGATGCTAATGTTGCGGATTCACTAAGTTGGCTCAGCATGAGTTCTGGCCAAATGCCCAAAAGTAACAGAATGTTGCTGCTGTATTAAGTTATATTCTACCATCAGAACACATTTATCACCTTAGAGCTATATGATTATAACTAGTCATTAACTTTTACTGCATTTACATTTCACACCTAATCAATTTTTCTATCTTCCCTTGCCTCTGCTTCAGTCCAACTTCGCCATGGGTCGCTTCCCCAGTACCTGTCGAACCTGCTACATGCTGGACTTCGGTTTGGCTCGCCAGTTCACCAACTCATGCCAGGAAGTCCGACCTGTAAGTGCTTAAAGCTTATCAATATTTTATACTGGCAATAGATCAGATTTCTGTTTGCAATGCAGAAGGTATAATTTGCAGCAATAAATAAATAGATTTATTACCCAATTGTGAGTTTTTGTGTGTTTCAGCTTATTGCTTTGGCTTTACAGACGTTTCTTTACTGTTTTCTCTACTGCCTGCTCAAGAGACAATTTTTTGACAAGCTGGTAAACATAATGGAGTATTTAGCAGCTATAAAACCAAATGTATGTTCCGTCTCTATGGTGGAGACCAAAACAGAGCAAAAATGTAGTATGAATTTTACCCTCAAACCCATCTCTGAACAAATGCTAGCATTGTCCTGCATATACTGCATCACAGGTTTCCCTTATCAGCTTTAAAAGCCAGTTTTGCCAACACTTTATTGCCCCCAAGTGGTCACAAAAGATAATTAATGGAAACTTGACGTTGAGAAATGCTTTTTAGGGGTGAGGGTTGGAAATCACATTTTTATTTTCTTTTTGTGTTATTTTTATCTGAGTGTTCAGAATTTCTGCAAAAGTGGTTTGGATCCAACCATAAACAGATTAGATGACATCCGAATTCAATTGCTGTATCTATTTTTGTCTGTCAGCCTCGTCCAGTGGCTGGTTTCAGAGGGACAGTCCGCTATGCATCAGTCAATGCACACAAGAATAAGGTCAGTATCAGTCTAGCATGGGAAAGAGCATCTGTGTAATCTCTGATGGTCTATCTATCCACAGTCCCCTCTTTTGTTTGTTCTTGAAAAGCAAGTATTTTTCATTATTGTTGACGCAAAGTTGGTATAATTCTGCAGGAAATGGGTCGTCACGATGACCTGTGGTCTCTCTTCTACATGCTGGTGGAGTTTCTAGTCGGTCAGTTGCCATGGAGGAAGATCAAGGACAAAGTAAGGGCAACCAAGCACTGAACAATCTTGGCCAGGCAGCTCTAAATGATGAACATATAACAGATGTGTGTTCATTCTTAGGAACATGTGGGGAAGCTAAAGGACACATATGACCATCGCCTAATGCTCAAACACCTGCCGGCAGAGTTTGGCGTCTTCTTAGAACACATCTCCAGTCTTGACTACTTCACCAAGCCTGACTACCAGGTAACACCGGCTTCCAAATTGAGTTTAATAAAGAGGGAAGGTTTTGCTGTATTATCATTTGCTGTTTTCTGCTGCAGTTTTATATTTGTCTCGCTCAAAGACAAAGCAAATCGAGCAGTACATGACCTAGAAATGTCTGCTCAAGGTCTTTGAACACCAGATGTGTCCATTTTCTGTTGACTTCTGTGGAATAAAAACCTCACACAAAGGTTGATTATGTACTTTTGTGTTGTTACAGCTGCTTATGTCAGTATTTGACAACAGCATGAAAACCTACAATGTTGTGGAAAATGACCCCTACGACTGGGAGCGGACCAGCACAGATGGCACCCTGACAATCAGTGCCAGCGCCACGACACCGCAACATCACACCCGCCTCACTCCGGCACACATGGGGTATGTTTAACACAAATACACTGGGAGTAGAATTATTCTCCTTTTAATGGCCTCAAACATAAAGTAACCTGTGCATCTTTTGTTGTTGCAGTTTGGCAAACGCCTCCCTGATCCCTGGCGACCTTCTGAGGGAGAACACAGACGAGGTTCTGCAGGACGAACAGCTCAGCGATGTGGAGAACAACCCTGCTCCCGAGCGCATGCTGGGTTCCCCCCTCCACCCACACCGCAACCAGGAGGCTGACGTCTGGGAGGAGCTGGATCGCAACCGTAACCGCATCAGGACAGCAGTCTGGAAGGTAGAATACAAAGTTATCTCATGAGAATCAACATTTAAGTTGAAATCCACCTGTTTTTTTGGTAAAGAAGTTAGAGTCAAAAATGAATGGGTCCCACAGGCGGCAGAGGAGGAACACAGCAACAACCAGGGCAACCAAGGACACCAGAGCCCCTACGCGGGGCCGAGCCTGGGTTCCCCTGTCAAACTGCACTCTGAGGTGGTGGCTTCAGATCGTGACGGTCCTCTGCTGAGGAAACTCCGCAACATCCACAGTTTTGAGCTGGAGAGGCGGCTTGGTTTGGAGTCCAAACCCAGTCCAGAACGCTTTGTGGATGCCTGGTAAGTCTATCAAGTAGGCAACCTGTGTTTGTTTGCAGTTTTCCCTGGGTAGATCAGACAGGTGATTCTGTCTTGTGTCTTTTCAGTTCAGCAAAGCAGCAGCTTGGCACCCAGCACCAAGAGAAGGAGGCCGACGGAGCTGCAATCATCCCAGTAACTCAGGGTCAAGCTGTAACTGCCGGGGAGCGTCCGGACAGGGTCTGGCACTACGATGAGGAGTTCCGGTCTGGTGGTGGCTCTCCTAAGCCAGCTTCCCCTGGATCTTTGGAGCAGGGAGAGGGGGCAGTCAGCAGTGGGGGCTTCGTGGCCCTCAATTTGAGCTCTGGGAGGCAGGACATTGACTCAAGGGAGTGGGTAATGGTGGAAAGGCCCAGTGGCTCCCCAGGAGCCAAAGTTACCACCAGCCCTTCGGAGGAGGATGAGGAGCCGGAGGTGCTCCAACCAGAGGGACAGTCTCCTGGATGGGAAAAGGGCAGCCCAGGCCCTAGCTCTGGAAAAGCTAAACAAGAAAGCATGGCTTCTTCCAAGGGAAGTGCCAACATGGACAAGTTGGAGCTTAGCGTGGGCCCTGTAGGGGCCTTGCCGCCCGTCACTCCAACCAGCCCGGCTGAAGCTCTGGCTGAGGGAGTCCTGACTCAGGTAAGACCTTTCATTTGAAGGCCATCTCACAACATGGCATACATGATACTGACTGTAGTCAGCATTTTACAATGTTAAAAAGCTGCACAGAGTCAGAGTTCTAGGTATAGAACTTCAATGCTAATGTCATACAACAATCAGAGTTCCACCAGCTGCATCTTGCTGTAGTTTGAAGCTAAATGTTACTGCTTTGTGTTGGCTCGCTTCTTCACTTGTGTCTATTTGGTAGACAAAGTTATTTGTGACACAACTTCAGAGCTTTTTATCAGATCACAGCATGGGGAAAAGAGAACTCATGGCTTTGAAATGCATTTTAATTTGCATTAGATAATCATGCCTAATTTTACCTTATTTGCAGACTTTGTCTTTAGTTGGGTTTTTTTTTACTTCTCAAGTTAATGATTTATTTCCAAAGTATGTTTTTGTTTGTTCAGCTTAAATTACTTTTTTTTTCTCTGTTTCTATTCATAACCTCCCAGTAGCCCACTGAGTCCAGTTCTACATTTCTGCTCAATTTGTTGAGTAGATTTTTTAACTACAAAAAGAATAAACACGCTGACTGTTCCCTTATTCTCTCCTACAACTAGAACTGCTGCCTCCTAGTTGTAAATGTACATTTCCTTACCAGAAACGTCCTACCCCATGTCCTTGAACCCTTCGTAGCCTAAGAGAATTCCCAAAGCTATCTTAATAATCCCTCCGTCGCTTTACCTGTTCAGGTACATCGTCCTCCCCCCAGCAGGGCAACCTGCTTGTCCTGCCTCACATCACTTCCAGCACACGTCCTCCTTCTCCTCACTCCCTCACCAATCTCACAACCCCTCCTCTCTCCACCTCCCACTTCTTCCCTCCCCCTCTCTTAGCTCCCCACCTCTCCTCCGTCTCTGCCCGAGGAGGTCGCGATCCGGACATCCAGCCCCATCCCTCTGCGCTCTCCCAGCCCTCACACCCTCCTGACCACCTTGTCGGACCCGCTGCACCAGCGCCATCCACCGGGCCTGAGGCGCAGTCAGTCGGCCGACCAGCAGCAGCAGGAACGCCCCTCATCTTCCTCCTCCTGCCACGCCTCCCTACCTCTGCCACCAAACCCTGCCCCCGGCACTCGCTCACCCAGTCGCAGGAAACTTCCAGCCATCCCCGCTGGTGCTGCCAACACCAAGTTTCCCTCAGTCATACGCATCACCCGAGCCCAGCTTCAGCAGGTGATGAGCCCATCACAATCCCATAAAAAACCAGACCTCCTTTCAGTTTCCTCTACATCAATAGGAATCCACCTGCTGTCAACATTTTTGTTCTTTCTTTCTTTCTTTTTTTTTTGTTTAAGTTGCTAGTTTTGGCTTCTTTGTTCATTTGGCTTGCTTTTTGTGTTGCTGTCAGGCAGCTCTCTCCAGAAACCATGAAGGGCATTGTGCAGGCCAGACAGAGCATGGGTCAGATGTGTCCTTGTGTCTGGACATGTGTTCTTGTGATCTGAATAGGAGTGTGTGTTTGTCTGATTGTGGCATGTGTGTTTGGAATGTCGAGTCATGACTACAGGTTGCATGGTCTCTTTTGTTTCAGATCGTCTTTGTCCTCTCTATCTTTCTCTTTCTCTCTCTCTCCCTGTATTTGTTCCTCACCCTCTCTTCGCTGAAGCCCCCTGCGAAGTTGCGTGAACGTTTCCTGTCCTACTTGCTGGTTTAGTACTCACAGCTTGACTGACACTGCCATAGCACTTTGTGTGTTTCGGTCTGATAATGGTAGCTATGGTATTGCATGCTGTTGCCAAACTAATCACCATTTATTACCCCATATTTTATATTCTTCTCTGTTCACACATCTGCATCAGGCTCTTGCTGCAGATCTACAGCACAACTCGACATGTTGTAGTCTATCAGCAACAGACCTTTTGACAGTGAGAATATTATTCCCACTTTTAGCGTGTTTTCTTAAAAATAACACCTGTGTGTGTGTTTCTTTTCCCTCCCTTGTCTCCACCTCCCCTTTCCCCTCCAGTTGACGGCTCAGCGTCCCTCTGGGCTGTCCTCCCAGTCGGGATCAGACAGTGTTCCGCAGTGTCTCCTGCTGGAGAGGCGTGGCGAAGCTGAAACTGATGCTCAGCAGCTCCAGGATCAAACAGTGGACATCAGCTCCCCCCAGGACCACGTGCCCACCCACCCTGGGACACCAACAGACCCCCTGGCTGAGATGCTGGTCAATGGAGATAGCCACACCAAAGCTCAAAGCCCCGTGCCAAGCCGCGTGTCTTCCC
>OMNN01002489.1:0-10863 GCA_900302755.1 Chromis chromis | reverse complement strand
CAACATTGTACCACTGTCTTTTTTCGTAAAGGTGGACCTCTTCTTAAATACTTCATAGTTGAATGTAAAAAAATCATATCATGCATATCATAATTCACAGCTGTCAATAAATATTGCAAATAAAAACAAGCAATATTTTCCTCTCAAATGTTGTATAGAATATAAAAGACAGAAACAAACCCCACTGCAATGCATCACTGCATAGTTATTTTTAAAAGAATTTAAACCCCTGGAATAAAGCATCTGAAGCATATGCTTCAAACACAAGAAAAATAACAACATGTTGCTTTTTCTTCGCTGTTGATATAAATTTTCACAGATGAAACAATTTCTTCAAGTGAGCACAGCTTCTTTGTATTCTGCTTCAGTGCCGAACCACCTTCATTAGCATGGATGGAAGCATCCGGGGTTGTCCACGGTGTTGAAAAAATCAATATACAATTAATATTTAACACGTGAACATCTTGTTGTGGTACATTGGGGATTTGTTTCAATAAGCCGTCTAGTTTATCTGACATGTCTTTTACCACCTCATTTACTTCTCCTCTAGCATCACTGGGAGCAAGCATCATGCTAGATGCAAGACTCATTTTACTTAAAACTTAAGTGTTGCATAACTTTACCTCGACAGTACCTCCCTTGCACAAAGCCAGCTCCATAAAAAAATGGTTTGGGGAGTTTTAGTGTGAAAGGCCTGGACTGGTCCGCAAAGAGTCTTAACCTCAATTCCAGCCAACATCTTTGGGATGAGCGCCACCAAACAGCAAGCCAGACCTGACCGCACAACGGCAGTCTTTGTTGTGGCTGAAAGACTGAAACCAGGAGAGTGGAGGCCGCTGTAGCAGCACATTAAAGCCAGTGGTGGTTTCAGAATCAGATGTTTCACAAAAGGATGAAAAATAAAGATATCTATATAGTTTTGGAAAAGTGGTATGAATGGATGAAAAAGAAGAATTTATAAAATAGTTTATATCATCTTTATCCTATATCTATCATATTTATTATATACTTACAATCTGGAACAAGATCATAAGAATTTTATCATTTTTTATAAAATACAAATCTATTTCAAAGAGTAATTGTAGAGCAGTATTAGGCTTTTTCCTTTATTTTTTAAAGGTTCTTTGTTGTCTTATTAAAATTGTATAGGATCTTTGTAACAGATGGTTCTTTGGTAGAGGATATAGAACATAAGGTTCTATATAGAAACCCAGTGAAAGCATATGATCCCTTCTCTACAGAAAGCATATAGACAACTATACACAAAATGAAATAAAAAAATCAGGTAAAAATAAATTGGTTTACTGAAAGTGTCAAAGACCACAGTGCAGGTCTGATATTTGAGATGCTTGTAGCTGTTCAGGTGGAGCTGACAGTGAGTGTCCTTGAGTGACGAGGAGGGTTTTGTATATTCTCTGCAGCACCACAGGGAATCCAGCATGCAGCAGTTGAATGATGTCTCTTCATGTCATTGGTAGATGTGATGTCTGAATGAGAAATGTTTGTAGAGCTTCTCCTGTGAAAACAGCTGCCTGCTGTGTTGGATAATGATGATATAAGAGTGGTGAGAGTAAATGAAACAGCAGGACAGCTAAACAAGGATCTGAAACTCACTATAAAGCTATGTAAATCTGCACATCTTCAGCTCATGGTTCAGGAATTTGAACAGGCCCTTCGCATGGCCGTTTCATACTGTTATTATACAAATATTGACTATTGTCAGTTAGCGAGCACACTTACTATATTTTGAGGTAATAAGTAATAGACTACCATTATTAATTTAATGAAAGACTGAGTATTTATGATATATTTTATATATTTTCAAGAAGCTGTTCTAAAGTGTCAAATTTATGACAATGTTTATTTTTGATCTTGTGCCAGGTCAGCTTAAACACATTATTTTTGATATTACTGCCAAGAATCTGTTCTTAACATTATAATGTATTTATAATCACATTTAAGTGCATCTTATATGTGTGTAAATGTAAAGTACTCTCAGCCACTCTACAGTCTTCTATACAGACATATTTCATACACTTACAGCGACATTATATTCTGGTCTTCATATAATTATATTCTAGCATCCACTTAAATGATTCAGTGGATAGCATCTTATGAACCATTTATTAAACTTGAAAGATACATTTAACCTGTGCATACGTGTTCAATTAATTCAAACACTTTTCCAGGCAGAGTCTTTGGCTTCTTTGCGCAGCTTTGATGTTAATCACAGTAAAATTAACAATTCTTTCCCTATTTTTCCCATTTGTCTCAGTGGTGCTGAGGTTCTTGTATCTGAGTTTTCACGTCATGTCAAATTTTTTACTTAAAAATCTAAATAAAGACTGCTCAGTAAATCCCAGTTTGATTTGTTAGTGTAAAATCCAGTTTAAGAATGAATGAATTAACAACTGATTGTTCCTTTTTCCTTTTTTTTTTCCAGACAGAATCCAGAACAGCAAAAATAAGGACGACACAAGACAACAGTCTGACTTTAAGCAATACATTATTTATATATAATATATACTTAAAGATTTCTCAAGGAATTAGTATTGAAGATGATATGCTGGGTTACATTCTGATTGAAGCCCTTTTAAGAAGCTTTTTAAAAATAATTAAAATGACCCCCCAAAAAAACTAGAGGAAAGAAGAAAAAAAAGAAAAGACACCAAAATAAAAACCATCAAATAGCAACCAAGAGAGAACGTTAAAAATCCATGAGACACGAGTGAGCGGCTCGCACAACAAAACCAAACTCAAAGAACACAATGATCTCTCTTTCAGCTGTCCTAAAGTCGTCTCCTCGGGGAAAATGTTTTTTTTTTTCCTTAGACTCCAGGATCTGCAGCTTTTCTTTGATTAACCATCAGATATGAATGAAGTCACACCTGAAGATGTCAACACTCTCACTGATTGGTTACCGTGTGTTCACAATGTGAGCAACGTGAGCTCAACGAGGACTTAATTAAAATAAATGATTGCTATTTGAGATTCACGTTTCTCCATTTTATAACTTTGTAAGCTGAATATTTTTTTGGATTTGGAAAGTTGGTTGGACAAAATTACGACATTTAAGGACGTCTTCTTTGCCTCTGGGTGCGCGTGATGAGCATTCTCCCAATTTAAGGTCTGTTTTGCGGTTTTATTGGGTGCTCAACTCTTAATTCTTATTGTCATATAATTAATTTAACACATTTTTGCTGTTGATTCTGTTGTTAATCACTTTGAAACTCTGTTGTTGCTAGAGGCTAAATGAATGATATCAAGAAACTTAATTTCCAATTCAAGGCGATGTTTGTCAATTGGATTATTTCTACATTTACGAGCAGAAAGCTGGCTGATAATCAGACTGAACTGCAGTATTGTTGTCATATCACAGTTTGACACCATGTTTACGTTACGCGTTTTCTATTCCCTTCACACATTGTCAGCTAACACAGAAAGTGTGATGACAAGCTTTTAGCACCCTGGAGCTTTCATCTCTTCCATGCTTGCTCGCGTTTCCATTTTCTGCAGGAAGCCTGCGTAAATAGACGCATTTAGAAGTACAAATAGCGCGTACAGTCCATGTGAGCATACATTTCTGATCCTCATTGACTTGCATTGTGCAGACACTCCCAGCTTTAATCCTTCCAAGTTGAGAAATCAGAGATATGTGTGGTGACTCAGAGAGCTAGAACTAGACTAGACAAGATGAATGATTCATTTTCAGTATAGCCAAAAAAGCTTCCAGCTCTACATCTAGGCTACTAATGAGAAGAAGACTACAGTGACTCTCTGAGTTTAAGAACATTTCTTTTGATGTTTTTTGTAATAACATAACCTTCCTTGCACTTGTTTTGCCACCAAGATCCTTAAAAAATCCTCAGATTACATGCATGATTCATTTAGATAATTTTCTGTAACTAAACATTCAATCTGCAATCAGCAAGAATAGAGCTTCTTGTCAACCACGTGACTCACAGTGTGAACACACTAACGGTTGGACCTTGTACAACACAAGAGTTTTGACTTGGCAACAAAGGCCATGTGTCAAATTCTAGATCAGACTGCAGCAGGTTCACTCAACTGTTGGAAGACAAATCATGTCTTTATATGCACTTAAGTTACCAGGTGACTCAGAGAAACCAGGTTTGGCAGGTAATTGGAGAACACGTTCACAGGCAGTGCAAATCTGCATATGCATGCGGCAAGACAGTAATCAGATTTCTCTTCTACCTTAGAAGACCTGTTTTGGGAGCATTAGCTATTCATCCGATCAGTTTTCCTGTTTGTTTTGTTTCAGTGTTTCTTTTTCACAGAGCATGTTTGAAATTTAAAAACTTAAATGTTCAACTGATTTAGACCTCTGGAGTTACCAGGAGCCTGCTTCAGTTTTAATTGGACTTTGGTTGGAGTTACACATTTTTAACTGCAGTAGCTTATTTGTCATTTCCTCCAGCCGCTGCAACACTTCTCTGCCCTGTCCTGAAATTGCACTGCCAAGAAATCAGTGTTCTCCAAGGCAAACTGGCTGGAGAAAGCCGAGTGTGACCAGGTTGCTAAAGTGCACATTAAAGCACAGAGAACCAAACTTCCAAATAACGTTGATGGTTGCACTGAATCCCTGTCAGCTGCCGACCTTTCTGAAGAACAGAAGTTGTTAAAAACAAACAAACAAACAGATGTAGTTAACGCTTGGTAAATGTCATCAGAGCATCTGCTGAATTCAGGAATCAACCTGCTGCTGTGATGAGGTCATTAAGACAATTTCCTGCCTGTTCTGTAATTGTGAAGAGTGTAAAAAAGCTGCAGATGCTGCTGAGGTGTGCCGACAGGAGGAAGAGGAGGAGGTCTGAGCACAGGGAGACCTGAGACAGCGTCATTTCAGAACTGATCAGAACTGTACAACAAAAACATAATAACCCAAAACAAATCTGTACAAATGTACAAAAATCAATAGGATTAAAACAACATGAAGATTCATTTTAAAATATCCAACAGAGTCACTGTGGATCTGACAGTATGTGGTAATAACCTGGATCAGAGTCCATGTGCCAACTTTGATAAGTGCAATCCACAGCAAACCTGAGGCCGGACTTTGTGCTTCCGGGTTTGACGGTAAAGTCGTCTTCTCCATCAGCACCTCAGCCACAGAGTATAAAGGACAGCTGGTTAGTGATCATTAACATGTTAACTTCCCTAATCACTTAGGTTGCCTTTACTGTAGCAACATAAGCACTAACAGCGACTTAAGTCTGTAAAATTTAAAGACAAAAAGAAACGTATCCCTTTCTTCTGCCTGTTCTGCTGTGTCGTGAGTTGCACTTCAGACGAGGCTTGCTTTATATAACCATAACCTTGTCAAAAATGCACATAGCTGACTGTAGAAAAATAATAATCTGACTGTAGTCAAAATGTAGGTAATAATCTGGAGACACTCATAGAAGTGTCCCTTGTAAAGGTTAAGCTTTTTCAGAAGCAGCTAAAACTTTTTTTTTTTTTTTCCCCTTTTTGATCTCAGATAAAGTTAAAAATAAGATTTCAAAGGTTTCAGTTTCCAGTCCTAACTCAAGTCTCTAAAATATGCTCAGAGAAAACTCGTCACTTTTACTGTTTTATAAAACAATACACCTCTGAGGAGTTTCATTCCAAAAACCCAAAGCACATAGCGTCCTCCATTTAAACTGAGGAAAAAGTGAGGACAAACCCAGAGAAGAGTGGTCTTTACAAGTCCACAATGACCAAAACTAATCTGTGGGAAACTAACCACAGGTGTTTTAGTCATCGTTTTCAACTGATGTTTGTCTGACTGAACAGATGCACTTAATGAACTCAGTATGCAATGTGTACTGACCTTACAACAGCTCATATTAAACACTCGTAGCTGCATATGTTTAAGTCCTTTCCCTTCTGAGCTCCAGGAATAATCCCATCGACTGTTTCTGCACAGACGGACGAGGAGTTAGGCTGGCTGCTGATGTGCTGTTTTCACTTTACGCTTATTATTATCAGTCAGGGGACTTCAGTAAAAAAGGGGAACCTGGCTCTTTTCCTTCAACACAAGGCAACATCGTCCAGCATCAAATCAAGTTGAATTAAATACACATACACACGCATGTCTGGTAGATTACTTTCTGATGTATTTCTACTTTTTACCTAGCAGCCATCATGATGACAAAGTAATCCTTTCAAGGGTTGTAAAATCCTGTCTCAGAGTATTAGAAACCTTCGTGCAGTGTTTTGGCTTTTGTCAAATCTGAAACACAATCCCCCGCTGAGCTTTAGCACAAAGCTGTTCTGGTCTGAACACCTGTTTAAGGTAGAGTAACCTGGATGTGACAGTCTGATCAAATGGTAGATGTTCTCAGTTGATTTGGTGACGCAGAAAAACAGCAGCTGTGTATCCTAAAGGCTTGAGGTGTGTAAAGATGTTATAAGTGTGTATTTACACATAATGACAGACCTGAGACCTGAAGTGGCATGGTAGGACCTTAGGATGCTTAAGATTGAATGAACTTTAAATGTTTGAGGGATCTAAGAGGTCCTTTCTTAAGTCTGAGATATTAAGAAATGAGTGGACCTGTGAAGACCTCTAATGGCAGAGAGGAAAATTTTTTTGGCAGGAAAAAACTGATCACACAAATTCTTAATATTCAACTGATTAATTTGCAGTTTTGTTAAAATGTTTTGGCTCCCAAACTTATCCATTCTGACTTTTAAGACTAATTCGTTTTTAAACATACAGGAATAAATGTTTGGTATTTCTGAGTGCAAATTAGTTCTTCTAAAAATTGTCTGTTTGAGGAATGAACCTCTTCAGAGGACTCACTGGGAAGAGAAACTCCGGCTGAAACTGTTGACATTAACATCTCTATGAGAGTAAATGAACCTGAACTCTCTGCAGGCTGCCGCAGGTAGCTTGTTACGATTCCTCCAAGCAGCCTTTTTCAGTTCCTGGTTCAGTGACTGATCACATGACTTATGTCACACACAGTGTCATGTGATAAGTGACTGAGCTTTACATGGGAAAGTTCTGGTGCTGAAGGAAGGACACAAGGAGGGAAGGAAGGAAGGAAGGAAGGACGGACGGACATGTTAGCTTGTGTTGGCAGAGGAGCAGAGTTCAGTGGAGGTGCGTTTGTTTTATGACACATTGTGGCCATCTGACCTCAGAGCAGCACATGCTAGAGTCACTGACAGGAAGACAACGCGCTGATTTCCTCACTTTCAATCCAGATAATCACCTCTGTGACAGAACAGGGGGGAATTGCACAGACTATGGCGCAACACATAATCCTGCAACAACAAAAGAAAACACAAAACAGGCCCTAACACTTCCTGATTATTGCATTTCATTTAATTTCATTCATTCACTGAAGGTATCAGCTGTGTGTTACACATTGCTCTCTACTCTCTGTGAAGCATTAGATTATGTTAATCTGATGTCCCCAATTAGTTTTTTCATACCAAAAAGAAATTACCCTTTAAAACAGCTCAATCAGTGTTTTGCACACCTCTGTTGGCCACACAGCCTCTAAACAAGCCTACAACTAAAAGAAAAACCCATCCAGGTGTGAGGAACCTCTCTGTCCATCTTCCCCACTGAGGATTTTTCCCACTTGGGCAACTAATGACTCACAACTGAATGTGTAGCCTTTGCCTCTTTATGTCTTTTGTTTCCACGGTACTCCGCCCATGAGGTGATACTAAATCCAAGTTCCAGGGATCCTCAGAAGAGTGCAATGCAACAGCTTGTTTGCAACACAGAAACATGCCATGACAATGAAGGACATGTGTTCAGACAAGCACTGCAAGAAGACGTGGGCCGTGATCAGGCGATATTCAGATGTTTTGCTGTCTAATTATCCATTTGTTGGATTGTTTGCACAATATTGTGGTATAAGATGCTAGTTTAACGACATTTTCTAGTAATGGACATGTATGTTTTAATGTAGTGAGCCATTTCATTCGCTAAAGATGGATGTTTCTCAAGGCTGCATGTAGGCAAATGCAAGATGTTCACATGTGTGTGTAAACTCCTCCATTATCAGTACTCCCTTCTGTTCGTGTATTTTTGTAAAGCATAGTGGAAACACAAGGCAGAACCTAGAACCAAATCCTCACATGTTTCCCCTTGAGAAAAAAATCAATATTAGCAGCTAAATCTAAAAGCCAGTGCCTGCCTTTTTAAGATTGGATCGCTGGCTAAAGTGTCTTTCAAGTGTCTCCAGGAAAAGTCCAAATGGAACTCTTCCTGTGTGTCGGCTGGTTGGTAATCTTCCTGCTCTTCTGTTTGGTGCTGACACACAAAACCAAAAAACAACCCCATCCTACATAATGTGCATCAGAGTCAACCTATCAAGAAGTCTCTGTTTTTTTTTTTGCAGACTGGTTTTATTAACTTAAAACCTTTTCCTTACTGAAGACTGAGCTCAGTTTTCTACAAGGCACTACGTGATGGCATAGGCAGAAAGCAGAATTAGTTTTTGGGATGTCAGCTGAGGAAACTCACAAAACTGTGCTAAGAGAGACCGACACTCACCGTGACACAAGATTTAGTTGATTTGTCAGAAGCAACTATATTAGGTCATTTAGAAAAGCTATTGGTTTAGCGTGATATCTACATTTTGTTGTTTATAAAAAGGGATTTTTGCATTTTGCAAGAGACAAATTTACAAAGTAGGGCAGAAAAATGCCAGAATTCTGTTACAATAAAGTCCTGTTTGGTATAATACCTGCAGGACAGAGGAGATGGAGGCTGGAGCCCAAACATTTGCTTTTCCCTGCAGAAATTACAAGACATTACCTTGTTTTAGTTCATGGACAGAACATGAAAAAGAAAGGAAAAAAATTTAAGAAGAAATTAAATTAAGAGTAGGACAGAGCAGAGCGGAAGTTTCTCATTAGCACCGTTGTTTTCTGTAGTGACTAATTGCAGCCTAATTAAGAGGCAAGAGAGACGGGCGGACTGAGTGGCTATGATGAACAGTCAGACTTTATCCCAGAGTTCTGCTGGTCATGCAGTTAATTCCACATTCCATTGATTAATCAGTATGTTCAGGAAAATATTTATCCCTGCTGGAACTAAAGGGGGAAAAATCATTTTGGTTTGCAGACGAGACTGAAACTCCAAAGCGAATTAATGAATTAATCCTCAGAGGTGGAACTCTTGTCATGGGCATCAGAATTCAATCATCTGGGAGGAAAAAGAGACAAAATGAGAAAATGATCAGCAGAGTATTTCCTCCTCGACGGAGAGACGTGACACGCTGTCGGGAGGATCGGGCTTTCCTCAGTCACTGCTGTCGTCTTCATCTTCATCATCTGACAGGTTGTTGCTGTTGAACTTTGACCCCGGCCGGCTGATGGAGTCTGAGCGGGGCGCGAGGCTCCCTGACGTCAGCTGCACGTAGCAATACTCGCAGACACGAACGGGTTTGGACGACTGGCTGGGAAGGAGGTACTTCTTCTCTGAGCACGGCCCACAAACCACATAGCCACACTTTCTGCAGTGGTGACGGCGGCTGACTGGCGTAAACTTCACCTTCTGGCAGCGCATGCATACGGATGCTTCCGAGTCAGGCACCCATACAGCCGCATGCTCGCCCGTCGGAGACTTTCCGCTCTTTTGCAGCAAGTCTCCAACACATTTCCCTATGTGGTTCATCCACTCAGACTTTTCGGTGGCGGTGGCAGCATAGACGGCGAAAGATTTGGTGGGTGTCTTGATTAGCCAGCCATTGCGCAGGTCGCCCTCGTCTGGCACTGTGTCGATGGTGACGCTCTCAAGCGGGATGATGTGCTGCTTGTTGTACTTCTTCTTCTGGATGACAATGTTGCCGTAGACCAGGATGTCATTGAAGAGGAAAAACTGCCGCGCCTTGGGCTTCTTGCGGCAGAGTTTGGTGAGGACACCCTCACCAATCAGTACACGGCCTGGGATGGCCAGTGGCTGGCCTGCAGCACCAAAGCAGCTCTCCACCACTGCAATCCGCTTGGAGTTGGCCTCGCTGTTCGCAAGCCGGTCCACCATCTTCACCTCACCTGGAGGAAAACAGAAAGAGAGGAAAGTTTGAGACATTTTTACCAACAGCTCTACAGTGGTGGTAGTGGTTCTAAAACATTTAGTTTCAAGCCACCCAAGCTAATAAAATGTTTTATCAATCATTATATTACAATAATGTTGAGAGCAGCTACAAAATGAGTCATTGTAATTATATAGCATTACATAGAATGTGAACTGGATGCTTCTTTTCATGCATATTTTTATGAGTTACTGCTAAACAAATGGAACCACAGTAATTCATTCAGGTCATGTTTAACAGTTCTGCTTTTTCCCACTTTTTCAACATTGGTTTAAATTTTTTAAAGAGGGGAAATAAGTACATGACTGCATAATGAACTCTACTCTAAGCCTTGAATAAGAAATTATTTCTGCATCTGTAATGTATGTCACATGGCTCCAATCTTCAATAAATTATCAAGACAGTCAGATATTTTTTCAGGATTTTGAGCAAGAAGAAAATAAATAGTTAAAGGGTCACCAGAGGCAGTGAATTAGAAATCAAAACATTTTTTCCGTTATTCTCAACACTACTTTCTTTGTCATAATACACTCCTGTGTACACAACAAATCCAGAGTGAAGCTTTTGTACTTTCTACTAGTGTTTTTATTCCATAAATTAATTACAGTCCTACTCACTGCTGAAAGTGTTATACTGCGGCTGTGAAAGGAAATAAAAACTTCAACCACTAAAACATGGTAGGAGGGATCATTCAAACAGCTAATGGTCTGAACAGTTCTGGTTTTCATTTGATGTTTAAATTATCTCTTCCACCACGTTCTTCCTCATAAATTTAACCGGATAAACTATAATTGCA
>OMNN01002488.1:1166-11714 GCA_900302755.1 Chromis chromis | reverse complement strand
GGGGGGGGGGGTATTCGAATTTACTATTCGAATACCGCCGCATGGAACGACTATTCGAATATTCAAATAGTAGGATACAGCCCTAGCCTATAGGTGGAATATTTGGGTTTAGATAATTCTGTATCATCTTGACGTTCTTATGTAAATTGTCTGACATGATTTGCTATATAAATAGTATATATAAACTAGTATTGAAATTAACTAACAGACACAAATGTAATGTTCCTTATATAACTAGGTGAAAATAACAAAGACTCTACAGCAGCTTTAATCATTAGTTTGTTCTACTTTGGCCTATTATTTTAGAGAATTAAATTTTTTCCACTTAGATCCCGATGGACTTGAACTATAGTGTCAAGCCCTCTGCTATCTGTTGTGTCCCACTATTTTCACTGGACATGGATGTGACTCTTATCAGATGTGACGTGTTCCCACCAGGGAGGAAGGCCACTGTCTGTTGTTCTCACTCTCAGTCTTAGCCCTGTTTCTATTATGAACCAGCTGCACAGGGCAAAGGTCAGCACAAAAGACCGTTAAGGCTTCCTCATCAGAGGGACAAAATAATTGCTGGTGCATTCTGCAGGCTCTTTCTCTGCTAATGTAGTGAAGATGAATTGGACTATGCGAGGCTGCCGTGCACCCATTTTGTGCACTTCCTTTTCCTCTTCTCCCTTCAGACTGTCAAAGGGAACACAAGCAGGAGCAGGAACAACACATTCCTTAGTGTCTTGTTTACAGAGGGTCCCCTCGACGCATCAGGCGTGCAGGGTGCTATATTGTATTATTCAACAGAAACCTGTGTAGAGGGAGATGGCCTGAGGCATTAAGTTTCTTCAGAGGCTGTACAGAAGCGTATCACTTTCCTCCCTCCTCCCCACTCTGTCCTCCTCTCCGTTCGTGTGGACAGTAAGTAACCTGAGTCAGGAGAGTGGCTATGGGAAAAATATCAGGAAACAAAGACAGAATTCCCCTCCCATCGATCCCAAGGCCTTTCAGCCCATCTGTCACTACAGTTGCCACGGAGGAGAGGCTAAATAGGAAAAATAAATAAAGAGATGGATAAATTGGGAGAGCATATCGCCTGCTCAGTCAGTTTTACAAGGGCACCTTAGTGCTGCTGTCTTCATCTGCACCTAGTAGAGTCACTGTAGCTGTCTGCAACTCCTAGTCTTTCTCCATACTGCTGCTGGCCTCTAATGATGTTTTATAGTGGTGCACTGGCAGACAGACTGGGCTTGGTCTCTAGCTGGGAGAGGGGAATAATATGAACATATCAGCAGAGCTCTGCTGCCCTTATCATTGTCACCACCATGCCAGCAACTGGCCCAGTGGAGAGCTTCATTTCATTTGTAAAGAGAATTCCTGGGATAAGGAGATGGATGATACGTAATGATGCCTAATTCCGCTTAAGGCGTTGAAGGGAATTACTTAGTGTGGAATCAAGGTTAAAACCAATCTGCAGCAGAATTCCTCAGTGCTCAGGAAGGAGGGATTGCAGTAATTCGCTCCACAGAGTTAGCCTGCGCCCACTCTGTCTTGATTACGTTTTAGGATTTTGTTGCACATTATGTTTAGCTTCAGCAGCTGTGCCAAGTTGTGGCCCACTGACTGGTTGAGACGCGCCTCTGCTGCTTTCTTGTCGCTTTTCGAGAATCTGACCTCATTGCGAACAAACATTCAAAGATTCCTGTGCCATTACTTTCAAATGGCCCATAATTTATCATACTGATTTGTTTTGATAAGTTTTGAGTGTTGTAATTTGATTCACCATAAAACTCTAATTAAAAAGCAGCCTGTCTCGCTGGGATACTGTCTATGTTAATAAGGTGCAAGTGGTACAAAGGCAAAGGGGGTGTCTGCAAGGCTATAAAGGCTGCCTTTAGGTGGCGGCATTCTGCCTTGTGTACGGTGGCATTGAGATGAGGTCGGCAAGGAGAAAAGGGTCTCCAGTCTCTGCTGACTTGACATTGTCACTTGGCAAGAAGGCTCCTACAGCTCTCTCCTGAAAAATTACACACATCAATACAGGAAATGTAGTATATTTCTTCTGGATTTATTAGTCTCACAGTATTTTACTACAGTTGTTCTGAATGGCAATCACTGCATTTATCAAGACACATTTAATGAAAAATTAACTAAATTTCCCTAAAAATATATTAGAAAAAAACATTGTAACAGCTTATATTCAGCCCCAGTTTTGGAATGGTTTCTCAAAATGACTGGTAGCCATAATCCTATTCAGTGAATTTAAAGATTGCTGAAAAAAGCTTTTAAGAGGTGTGACTGTGATCATTTAAGCGGCGTGTACACTATACAGGAGATACAAATTTCACTCCTTTGATCTGTTTAGGTTGAGCATATGCATGCCAACAACGTAGCTGGAGCAGATGTTGAAAATGGATGCTTCGAGGAATGGTCTTACTCTGCATAATTTAGGGAGATTGTGTGTGCATGTGTGTGTGTGTGTGTGTGTGTGTGTGTGTGGATGTGGATGTGGGTGTAATGTCATTGTGTATTCCAGGCATGTGATTTAAGCCTTTAGCTGGCAGACTCCGTGACAGAGCCCCTCTCTTTTATGAGCGTGACAATCTTGCATTTGTCCGAACCTTGAAACACCCTTCCTCCAAGAAACGCACACACTTGCGCACACAAACACACAGATGCACATGTAACCGGGCTTGGGCTGTTTTTGAGGATTCCACCGAAAAGTCTTATCAAAGCCTCCTCTGTATATTGTATTGAAATTGCTCCCACACTTCAGTGGCCACTGAGGCAATGAATAGAAAAACACTCTTTATTTCATTTCTCTCCCTTCATCTTTAGATAACTGCTTCCCTCTGGAGCTTTCTATGGAACAAGTTTGGTAGACCTGTATATATTGAAACCTGCTTGCAGAGAGGATTGAGCAGCTCAGCAAGTAGATGCACAAACAGGCATTTATGGGAATGGGGGACAGTTCAAGAAACCATTTGTAATTTGTGTATATTTGTCCCCCAGTTGAGCTTCTGAGTCACTAGGCCAGATTTGTTTTATTTTAGTTTGGAAGTGCATAAAAAATATCGGTTTGCCTTGGGGTATATCTTCATATTTCCACAAATAAACCTGCTGCTACCGTACATAACACTACATGCCGAAATTCTGAATTATTAATAGGCAGTTTTATTTTTCTTCATCTCCCCCAAAGCTCATATGATAGATACAACTGAGAGGAAGTGTAGTCAGACCACAGAGTGTTGCTCCAGGGAATGCCAGTAAATTATATTATCTCTATTTAAACAAAACTGAAAAGTTTGGCATTGAATGTGTTGTTTATTAGCTCCTGTTACTGGTACTTTATTGGTGGTATTTGCAGAGGTGCTTGTTTCAACACACATGCGTCACAGTGTCTCGAAGCTGTAGCATCTGTGTAACACACAGCAGAATACAGCGGCTATATTTGCATCCTCTTTCATTAATAAATCATAACGTTTAACAAATCAGAGGAAAGCGGAAGATGTCACGATAAACATCGGAGGTCTCTGGCTACACATTTGTGAACATGGGCAGAAGAGGAGGGCAGAACATGGGGTAGATGGGAAACAGAAGCTACTTACTTTCTGATACAAGAAGAATTTGAGCATTCATTTACTTGCCCTGGGTTTGATTGCATTGTGAGGCAGCATGAGAGAAAGCAGAGATGACTTTGGTAACCTCGCGAAGGCTGTTCTTTTTTTTTCCCACTCCCCCCGTGGCAATGACATTATCAAGTTTTAGAAGAGATAAAAATTAAGGAAATTTGTTCTGGTGGTAATGCGCACCACCAATGTCTTTATCTTCCCACTCACTTTTTTACTTTTTGGCCAGTATTTTCATGCAAAACATTAAACAGACTGAAGCTAAAAACTCAATTGTGCAATTGTTCAAAGATGTATGCGATTAATAGTTCATTACATATATAGATATTCTGTGAAAAAATTCTTTAAAATTTCAGGCAGCCATGGACATGAATGTTTTATTTATTGCAAGTTTTCAAAAATCCAACTAACCCTGCTAAATAATTGAAATGCAGGCCCCTGACTATGCTCACAACTACACACGATTTCCCGATGTAACTTAAAGCAAACTCCAGTAGAGCCAGACAGTAGACAGAAATGTATATATAAATACTATATATAAATATAGTAATGTATCTAAACCGTGTATCAGTCTAATTTGTCTCTTCAGCCAGCTGTTTATCATTCATATGCACAGTTAAGTGCTGTGTAACTTCATTATTTTTAACAGACCTCCCAACCTGACAGTGCAGGGTAACAAAGGAATTCTATTTGTTGCAAGTGTAGAGAAAGAGACAGGATATGAGAACACAAGTTGACCTCCGTGATAGCCAGATTGGCCGGACACATTAAACCAATTTACTTGGTTCAGTAGGAAGCAGCCTATTGGAGATGACATGGGCATGATAATAAGACTGTGGCTTGTCAGTAGACATTCGCTCTTGTGCTATTGTGTTTTTGTGTATGCCTCGGTGTCTGTGTGATAAAGGGGAAGTGGATGATCAGGTCTCCTCTTCCTAATTCACTGACGCCGGAGCTTCAGAATATCATGTCATTCTGTTTAGTCGCAAGGGCCGTCAATTTGCTCGGTTTACTTTCCACAGGCAGGCTGGCAAGTCCTATGTGACTTACTAATTACTTGCCTGTTATATTTTTACAAAGCTACCGAGCCCACGACTGCTCTTGCTTTTTTTGACTGTCATTTTTGCTTCTTTGTGGCTATTTTCCTGTGTGACAGTGCGACTTGTTTTTTCCTGACCCTGTTGATACAACCAGTTGCCCATATTTCTATTGCCCTGCAGGTGCACGCCTACGCCAGATGGATCTGTGTGTTTTGTACCTGACTGTCCTTCTACTGTAATGTATTTTCTTTTTAATGCCGACCCTTGCAATACAAAAAGAAAAAGAAGATTCTGACAAAAAAAAATAAAAAATCTGTGCAGGCCCCCAGTTACCTTAGTGCTTTTGGCATTGTGCTCAAACAAGTCAGGCTGAAGGAGCCAACCTAGCATTAACAGAGGTCGCAAAAACAAGAGAACAAAACATAACCTTCACAGTGGAGGAATCCAAGATTCAGCGACCATGTGTCTGCATGAGTGTGTACGTACATGCACTCACACTCACGCACCCGTGCTACCACCAGCTGTGCTCTGAAGCACCGGTCTTGCTGGTTCCCTCAGATTGGAATGGGCTTCCTGTCGGGGCCGCCTGCCCCCTGAAGGCTCTTAGATCCCTCCTGGGGTCTTTAGACTTCAAGCAGCAGGGCGCCGGAGCTGCAGCAATAGATGGGCATAGATAGGAGTGACCACACAGTAATGTGCAGTAAAATGCACAGCCCACAGAAGGCTGCATAGGTGTGCATGGCATGGCCATGTATTCTTTGAACTGCCAGCAGTCGGGTCTCCTTGCTGTAAATCAAACACTTTCAAAGTCAAACAAAGTAGAACTCGCTCTGTTGTGTCTTGGCACCAGTCCAGCCTGAGAGAGCTTTTATTTCTGCCACATCTTCCTTCACTGTGCCCCCTAGGCATGTGCTGTAGAAACAACACGCAGCTCAAAGAATGAGTTATGTGAATCTGTTCTCACCTTCTATCTCATTAGTATAAGAGAAATGATTTATCCCTCTCTGCCTGAATCTCTCTCCTTGTCCTTGCCTTTTACAGTTCAGCACTTCTTCAGCTCCATCAGTAATATGATTAATTGATTGGAGGGATATACCATGAATACCATCTCATTTACTTTAATTTCACCTAACTACATGTCAAAACAAGCCGTTATAAAATGACTTCTTCTCGCTACAATCACTGGAGTACGTTACAGTCGCCCAATCAGGAAAATTGCAATTTTGCATTTGCAATTTGAGCCGTATTTTTCTAAACAGTGTAACCCTGCCAGTGTATGTTTGTGTGTTTGAGAAAGTCTGACACTCTAATAGGAGAGATCCCACTGTCTCCTCTGTTCCTGCTTATATCTGTAGCACAGTTTGAAATCTGACTCCCATGTCTAAAGCCCTGTGTGTGTCTGAGGGGAATTGACAGCCACTGTGTTTTGCAGTGGCTGTTATGTGTTTGCGGCAACAGAGGCGAATGAGTCGGCACTCTCAGATGTTATTGCCTAAACAAAAGGCCCACTAAGTGGTGGGCACACAAGATTTGTCGTCAAACGTTGACTGTGTCTGCTCTTCGGGGTAGCAGTGGCAACGGCGAGTGCTAATGGCGTATTGAAAATGGTATATTTGGCCGGTCTCATCTTTTTCTATTGTACTACACAGATGTACTCAATTGGCCCCTCACTGGGTTTATGTCTTAGAGAGAAATCTTTTTGGGGCCTTTAGCATTCAGATCAATTGCTGGTTTGCTCCGTTTGTTATTGATTTTTGCTCTGTTTGGTACTGAAATACTGTTTTTCATTATCTATTGCTCTGAGCATTGTTTAGTAAAAAAGAAGTAGTGCCTGCTCTCTCTTCCCAGCTTTCCCCTGCTTTTGCTGTGACTCTCGCTTTCGGATTCTCTTTTCTTTCTCTCTGCTCTTGTCATCTCAGATAAGCGTTGCAATTGCTCATGTTACTGACGACCCAAGCCAAATTCATAATGATGAGATTATCTTGTCAACAGTACAGGGTGTATATGTCTGCTGTATTGATCTGTGCGCAGTCCTAATAAATAAAGTACCACGATGGAAGCGTTGGCTCAATGATAACTCTGAACAGATCTTGCTATTTATACACTCTCAACACTGCTCAGATGATGAATGGAACTTTTTCCTCTTGTTTCTTTTTTACTCCTGTGTCTCCTCTCCTCTCCTCTCCTCTCCTCTCCTCTCTGAGGTCACGTCGACATGCTGAGTCGATGTACTCCCAGATGGAGAGACATGGGTGCTGCTGTGGGAGGAACCAGTCAAATAGACTGCAAGGGAGGGAGAGTGGGGAGGAAACAAATTACTAGCGCCAGAGCCAGGGCCTGTGTGTGTGCATGTGTGTGTGTGTCTGTGTGTGTGTGTCTTTAAATGACTGAGGTTTGAAGGGGAGTTTATCTATGCATTTGAAGAGAAGGTCAGCGGGGTTTAGAGCCTGAGATTATGTGTGATTGTTTCTTCTGTGGGCTAGCTGATTAATGCTAAAGCTGGTCTGACAGATTCTTAATGCACCATAGACACACTTAAAAGAGACGGAGAGGAACCGGCGTCCAACGAAGCATTATCCCAAAGCCTTTTCTGTCAGCCTTTACCCAGGTGTACGGACAGTATCCTTCCTGTCTTCCCTTCCTTCTTTTCCTGGCTCACGCTCTGCTAAGATACCCCACCCCCAATGACCTGATACATATACAGTAGATAGGTCACCTTGAAGTGAAACACAGCCCATCTGCTATGTGTGTGTCATTTTGTGTGTGTGTGTATAGAAACAGAGAGGGAGAACCCAGGTGTGTGTATGTGCACTTGTGCATGTATTGATATTAGACATATGCGTACATTCTGTGTCTGTATTTGTGTGTTTATGTATCCGTGCCTGGCCTCGGCTCTGAGCTTTGGGGAAATATCTAAAATCCTTTCATCCACAGAATGGCTCTTCCTCCATCAATTCAAACGGAATAATTTTGTTCTTTAATGTTTCTGTTCACAAGCTCACAGCTTTCTTGTTAACCTGCAAACTAGGCCACAATTTGTGTATAGTTTGCTTCAACATGAAATTATAAAAAGCTTGTTTTTTTGTTTTTTTTTGTAAAACTTGATGCATGTACAGGATAAGAGGGCTTAATAATATCTGTTTGAAAATGCTAAAGTGTAAGTGCGCTAAACTCGAACGCTGGCTCACCATAAATGACAAGCGTGATTATGTAGATATTACCCAAGTCTTTGAAGGATACAGACTTTGCTTGTGTTTATTTTATGAATGCCTCTTCGCATTCTGATTTGTTTTAATCATATTTTTGCATGCTGTGGTCAGTACTTGCATAAACCTCATTATCTGAACAGCGAAAACATAGCAGATATAACAAAACAATTCAACTTCCTTCTTTAATCGTGATTTTGCATTATAATTGCTGCTTTTATTGTAATCAGAATTACATATTAAGTATTCAGTAATGTCTTAATTTGATTGTGTGCTTCGTAAAACATACTTAAAAACAACAACTAAATGAGTAGTTTTACAGGGCATTTCAAGTGAGCCCAATTGTTGCCATCAGTCGGACAAAGACACACTAACAAGACATTCTCTGGTTAGACAGAAAATGACTTGCAATAACCTGGCATGATAATTACAGGTTATTTCAGTTTCCTTTGTATGGACTTGAAAGAACTAGTTTAGCATTTTGGGAAATCTGCTTATTTGCTTTCTTGCCAAGAGTTAGAGGAGAAGATACCACTCTTATGTTAGAAATGTAAATAGCTGTCCAAATATTACAAAATCCATCTATTGGCACGTCTTAGAGGTACCACGTGGTGCAGTTTACATGTATTAATTCCTGTTTTATTGCCAACGCATGAATGTAACTTAGAAAATGAGACCTTACCTGACTTTTTCCCCTGCCTGTGACACCCTGTGGACCTTTTTCTATGTAAATAACTGGGGATGATGTGAGTTTATGCTCTCTCTGAAGTGCCACCTCAGCTCTTCTACAGCACAGCGTAAAACCCTCTCTAACAGGAGCTTAGTAATGGAGTCCTCTAATGTCATCAAACGACTGAAAAGAAACAATATTATTATACATATTATATAAGGGAATGTGACCAATGTCCTGAGGTGTCAACATCAGCGGGGTATTAGATTCGTGGAGGGGCAAAAAACATAGTGTCACATAGCCAGACCTGTGTCCAAACTTTAGTAATCTCATCTATCAACATGATAGCGGGATGATGACTGCAGTTCACTTAACAGCAGCTGGTGTCATTAATAACAAGGATGTAATGTTATAGATACTGATTATTATTTTATATAAAAAAATAACTAAATAAAAACCAATACTTTATGGTTTTGCAGGGGCTAATGTCCTGAACTATTTCTTGGCTGAAATAAAGTCACATTAGACTCTAGTTGTTACCATAAGGTTCATATTTAATGTATTTAGAAAGAAAGCCAACACGTGTATTTAACAGGTGGTTTAAATTATTGCTTCAAAGTGTTGTTTAAAGTGGAGGCTTCTTGTTGAGTTATTATACTACATGTGTGCAAGCACTAATTATATTGAGTTACACGCGTGACCTCTATAGGTGCAGTGTGTTACCTCGGAACAGCTTTGGATTTTTGGGCTGAGTTGGCTTGGGATTAATGAGGGCAAAGCAAGGTCAGTGCTGACTCAAGACTTCAGTTAACCACACAGCTATTGTAAGTATTGATGAGTAGGTACTGAATGATTAGTAGCTCACACACCAAGATCATACACTGCAACCTTTCTTCTCTTTACTGCTCTCCTCATAGTTTCAAAGGTGTATAAATAATTAAACATCAAGTAGATTTCTCTCCCTCCCATTCTTCATTCACTTTCCCCCCTGAAGTTTACACATTTTCCTTTATCAATAATCATAAGACGGCTCCCAGCTGTAAGCTACACAGACCAGCTGGTTAAATGTGTCTACACAAAATGTCTCAAGTAGTGAGGGAAAACAACACTGCTATTTTAGTGAGCTGGCAAACTGCTGCGTTAGGAGTTTTGTGTGTTGGAATAAATATCTATGCCAAAAGCTACATTTATCATTTACTCCTGGGGCTAAACTGCCACAGATGTGGATTGTGTTGATAGGAGTACAAACATGCTGTGTTGTGCCGCCCCTCCTCTTTAGAGCAGCAAAAGTTTCCTCTGAGCTGGCTTCAGAGATGGCAGCAGAGACAGAATTGGCTGCTGAATTGTTGTGTTGGTGTTTATAAAAGATAATGCCGGTAGGAGCCACAGACGTACAAAAGTAATATTGCAGAAGATAACTGTGAATATAACAAGGTCTGTAATTCTTGAGTAAGCAAAATCCTTCTTGCCATTTTTAACTGCGGACCAGTTGGGGAAAATTGAAAGGACGTCACAACCTGTTCTAGTCGGATTCTTTTTGGTCTGGAGGACTGTGATTTAGAGCAATTTTATTTCATGTCCAGGTCCTGTGTAATTATTTTTTTGGTTTGGTGTCATGTTGACTGCCAGCACCTGAACAGACTGCCTCATTAAATGGCACTGCACTAAGGTGAGACTGCACTTAATAATACTGGCTCAGTAATAACATATACATATATACACACACATACCCGCAGCCACCAGTTCACACATTTATGCAATTAAATATACATACCGGTGAAAATAAACAGTGCCCCGACAGCAATTTGGCTTGTTTTGGAATGCCATCACACAAGACAATAAAGTCACTTCAACTGATTCAAGTGACTCACTTACTAGTTAATAAGTGTATTCCTTCATTGGGACCACACACACACACACACACACACACACACACACACACACACACACACACACACACACACACACACACACATAGAAACACTTGATTGATGCGTGCTGTATGAAGCCATGCATTA
>OMNN01002475.1:0-10781 GCA_900302755.1 Chromis chromis | reverse complement strand
AATATATATAATCTGTTTGCTAATTTATTGTTTCCACTCGTAGCCTTATCAACCAGTTGAAACCTGGCATCATCAAGAGAGTGAACAGGCTTTCTACTCCCATTGCCGGCCTGGTGAGTTTTTAGACTTTACACTTCAGCCATCTGATGCATGCATGTGTGTGTGTTCAATCAAAATACATAAGAAAATAAGACGGCACCTGCTAGCCAGGAAGTGTTGACGCATTGTGTGGTTTCCTGTTAAAGGCACAGAGAGACGGTTTGAATGAACCTGAAACTGCATTTCAGTGCGACAATCCAACTGCTGATGTGAAGTTTATTTTTATTGGACATCAATGCAAATGAAGACTGTTTTATTTATTTATTTATTTTGGCTTCAGGCTGTGATTGAATGGCTTCATACAAGTATAATTGCCAAAACTGCCCAAAGCAAGAGCAGGGGAAGATCAATTGCAGCCTCCCATTAGGCGCCAATGAATAGACAGAACTCAACAGTGGATGCATGACTGGTGGTGATGGCGAGATGCAGAGGCAGCCCAGAATCAGCCGTTACTTTGACAGCCTGAAGGGTCATACTGTCGTTTTGCATGTTCTAATCCATTAGATAAAAATTAAATATGCTTTAAACTAATGCTTTTTTTTAACATAGGTGTCAATATGGATTTTCTACTTTTCTAAATCAGTACAGAATAAATATCCTACAGCTTTCACTGACATTTTTAATTAAGGTGAATGTTTATCTTATTTATTTTTGCATAGGAATTGGAACTGTTATATATATTACAAAATAAGGACAAAATTATTGATCATCGCATTGTTTTCTTTTAAACCTCAATCTTGCATATTGTACTTGCTTGTGTGTGACTGGAGGTTGCCGAAGCATTTTCTGACTAACCCTCCCTATTTAAGTAAGAAACTTACAGTTATGGTGCAACTAAAATTATTTACTATTGTCAAAAATCATGGTAACTTGTAGAAGTAGCTGCGGTCTTACAATGACAATCAGCCAAGCACAATCTGATATTGTTAGGCTACGTCATCTGTTTTCACCACTGAGCTTATAATAGAGATTTGATTGAATTGGCTAAAAGTTTGACTGTTGCTACCTGCTAGGATCCAATGCAATGGAAGAATTGGTAACAAATGGGGCAACTTAACTAGTTACCAGAGGTAGAAAAAGTAGATTTTTTTTTCTAGGCAACAGACTGAGACTCAGCTTATTTTAACAGGAAGCACCCAACATGTTTAAACACAGCAAGCAATTTAGTCAATTCTCACAATTAATGATTGCAGGCCATAGCTGATTAAACCTGCTGCAGACTGTTTTGTGCCAGTTTAACAGATATTTATTGATAAATCAGGAATTACTGACAACAGGGATTGCATTTAAGAACAACTTTTTGTTTGCTTTACATGATGCAGTTTAAGCTGTGCAAATTTGGTTGTGGCATTTTGCAAACTCGTCTAACATTAAGATAAGACGCACTTAATTGGTCCCTAGCCGGATACCCTTACATGTTACAGATCTATACAAATGACACATGGAAGAAGCAAGACAAGAAATGCAAAAGCACAATATGGCAAGAATAAAGATATAATAAAGACTATGTGCACCTTTCACATGTACAGATGAGGCATGATGAATTTGGATATGTACATCTACGCTGGTGGATCGCAAACAGCATCAATATCCGACTCCAGTTTTCCACAGTTTCTGCTGTCTTCAACTTATTCCCTTTGCTATCTGTGTGGCTTTGATACTTCAGGATAATGTCAGTGTTTTCCTGAAAGCCTGTGGGAAACTGGGACTGAATGACTCACAGCTGTTTCATCCGGGCGACCTGCAGGACCTGTCGAGTCGTGTCACACTCAGGTAAAGTTGTCTTCAACAAGAAGAAGTGAACTTGCAAACTTGTGTGTTTTTCACTATCTGTTTTGGAGATCTGATCAAATACATCAGCGATGTCTGGAATATGTTTTCTGCATTGACTGTGCTCAGTGCTTTTTACACTCTCTTCAGTACTTGTGCTTAAACATGTTAACAGAATGTGAATGAGCTACTTTGCATTGATAAAGTTATGAAGTTTTCCTGACAAGCTTTGCATTAATGTGAGCAGGCAGCCTGGTCTCTATAAAACCCGATAAGCAGCTGATTAGTAAAGGTTTGCAAATGAGAAAGCTTGAGATGTCCCTGTGTTCCTGAACAACTCTCCATCTGGCTGTCATTTATTGCTCTCTTTTCTTTTAGTGATGCAACTGTGTGCACAGTCATAATGCAAATTGCAAAAAGTGAAGCATCACTCTTCTTATTTCTATCTTTACTCTTATTTCAGGCGAGATGAAAGCACCAGACGACTCAAAAATGTAAGTTTATGTATATTTTTTTTATCATTCATGTATTTTCTTGGTTCTCTGTCTTGGACCGTGAGTTTTAAAGCCTTAAAGGCAGCTGTGTCCGGCTCTACGTCACCCAGTTACATTTAAACAGAATTTACTTGCATGCAAGATAGTCAGTGGTCATCATACTATTTATCAACCCAATTACCAGTAGCTGTAGGGCATAGATTTTAGCTCCTGATGCAGGTGCCAAAACCCCATCAGCATCAAGACTGGTCCAGAATCAGAGTGGTGATTTTTGAGGGGGGTTGTTTTGTTTATATGAGTTTGAGGCATATCCTAATAATCTGGCATCTAACCCCAGTTACTCTGTTCCAAAATGCACTTTTTGTCTTTGCACCTTAAACTGTACTATCTGCAGTGAGTACGTGTGTGTGTTATGTGTATGGAACAGGCGAGTACTGTATTTGTACACGCTTGTGTGCACTGCTGGTATTTTTACATGTTTCGAAGCTTATCGGCTTGTTTGGTTATCTGGGAAGCCTCATTTGAATCACACAATAGCTGAAAACTTGGACTCGGTAATGAGGCTGTTTGTCAGAGTGCTCTCTCTCTCTTTCAAATGGGTGTAGCCTTTTTCTTTGAATTAACCAATTAGGGTCAATTTGCTTCCATTGAAATCCACAGTTTTTCCAACCAGATGCACAAATAGTTGAAGCTGAGTTATTCATACGGTATATTTTAAACTTGCAAAACAGAGCAGAGCACTGTTGTTTGTTTTATACATCAGTCATGCCATTACACCAACACCATCCCCCTCAAAAAAAGATTACATCCAGATGCATACAGATTGAGTGTATTTACTTTGAAGGGATATTATTTAAGCCTGATCAGCTTAATTATTATTGTTCAGCCAAGCACATCCATTGGCCCATTAAAATGTTTTATTTTCTTGTTTTTAACTCTGGAGGTCCAGAAATGTGTCTATATTAAATCAAAAGATGGTCAAACCTTTAAGATTAAGCAAGAAAAAAACCATATGCATCATGGATGGTTTAAGACCTTTTGTACATGTACTTCTCTTTATTGTATTGTTCAAGGCTTAAGCATGTGCAGCAATTGTTGACGAGACTTGAGGAGTTAATTAAGGGTCCCTGCAGAATATAAAGTCATACATGGCAAATATCGAATTAACCCGCAATGACCTGTTGCATACAGTGAAATGATTTCCTTGTCACGACATAGATGGAATGCTATTAGAGAATTATAAACACGTGCTGCCCCTGTGCTTACGACTGACATGAGCTCGTGTATATTCTCAGCTTGTACAAATTAGGAAAAACTGAAAACCAATTTTGGCTTCAGTGGCTTAGACAGGTTTAAATAACCACCAGAACTGCATATTTTTTTTGAAAAACTGCATATTATGCTGGGTGTCTGTGCATATTTTTTTGGGGAAAAGATCGAAGTATGAGCAAATGACACTGATCACTGACTCTAGCTGAGATTTGTAGATAATGTCTGTAACAGTGAGTGCTTTCACTGTTCCTGTAGGAAATCTATAGAGAGGCAATTACATGAACTGTGCTATCTGCTGACTGCTCTGTGATGGCTTTGTTAACATACAGATTTACTTTTGCATTGGAGAGAGAGGCTGTCCTTCAAAAATATATCCCTCATCTCAAGGCAAATGAGAAATAAATCATGACCAAAATGCTTTAGTTGCTGAGAGATTAGAACACTAAATGCCAGGTAGAGGCCTATATTTATATTACTGGCCTTTACTCAAAGTCTCTGCTAATGGTTGTTAAGTGTGTGTGTGTCTTAAGTGTCTGCAGTGTTCGGAAAGTGTTTTAAAACTATCTTCTGAAGGCCATGTGCCTCAGCAGTAGCTATTTGTTGTTGCTGATGCTGCGGGGAAAGTGTGTCATATGCTGTGGTATAGAAAGAAAAACAAATTTGCAAGTTGTTTTCCACTCTTTCTCAGGTTCTGATTACAATCTACTGGTTGGGTCGCAAGGCCCACTTAGATGCATTCTACAGTGGCCCCCAGCTTAATTTCAAGGCCTTCGAGGGGCTGTTAGGTTTGGCCTTGTCCAAGGTAAGCTGCTCTTCTAGGATTTTAACAGCTGTAGTAATTTTCTTTATCTTCCCCACATTAAACCTGCCTTTAATTCCAGGCTCTGGACGAGGGAAGCAACGCGTCTTTGAAAGATGGTGGATACAGCGAGAGCCGGTACCCAGAGAGGGAGGAATGCCACAGCATGAGGTCGACCTATAAGAAAGGGAACTCTGTGGACAGCATTGAGCTTTTGGACTCCCGGGTCCTGCGATCGAACAGTGAAGGTGTGTTTGTGTATCGTCCATGGAATATCTAGTCAGTAATTTTTGCACATCCTGCAAGCCTTGCATCCCATGCTGCTCACATTGTGAGAAAAGCCATTTTGTTTGGCTGTAAAACATTGTGACTGAAAAGTTCTTGTAAATCAGTTTGTAAAATTACCTGATAATTACTGACTGTAGCTACGAGTGGCACATTTTTCTTTTAGCTTTGAGCTTCTTCATCTTTATTTATTTGCACCTATGAATTGAATCTATACATATACATTAGGAAACATATCAGAGTTGCAAAAAATGCACAAAGGGCCTGATCAGGACACTCTTCAATACACATCTTAATCCACTAGAAGAGGCAAGGCAAGGCAAGTTTATTTGTATAGCACATTTTCAGACACAAGGTTATTCAAAGAAGAGGAGAAAAAACATGAGATACGATGACGCACACTAGCAAACATTTATATACAGAAATCCACAAAATTATAAAATTAAATTAAAGTTAGACTAGTTAATACTGGACAGTTTACAAAGCAACAGAGTTCTGTTAAGAGCCTTTAGTGAAGCAGTTATAAATCAATGTAGCTGTTTTTCAGACAGTTTAGTGGGCACTTCAGTGGATCAAAAGAATAAGAAATTGAACTATTGTTCAAATTTTGAGTATTATGTTTGGAGTTTATTTAGATGCAGTATGCATTTGCAGTGTTGGAGCAAACTAAACCTCCCCATATTGTTTCTATACAAACTTTCCTTTAAGATCAACCTGCTACTGTCAATCTGCACAAGAACCTTCCCAAAAATAAACGCATTCATCAGAAACTCATGAATCACAATAAGCTGACAATTCCATATGCAGCCACATTATTACGCTCAATCAAACTAATTTTGTTGGATCAACAACATTCTGAGCTGCTGATCCTCTTATCTCAGTGTGTCATTTGTCTGCATGCGGTCGTGCCTGGCACGTCAGTGAAGGATTGTGAAAAGTTCCACACTGCAGTGATAAAACTGTGTGTGAGAGATGGGAGAGGGTAAAATACCTCGGCCTGGTGCTCCCTGAAGGCTTGGCTGTGTGAAGGCTCACTGATCCAAGAAAGGTTTCTCTGTTATTCTCTAATGCGCAGCCTTCTTCCCTTTTCTGTTAACTATAATGGATTCTTACTTCAGCTTTTTTTTTTTTCAGTTTAGGTTTTGTTTTACCTCTAAATGTGTCTTCTCTGTTGCTTATTTTCCGTGTGTCTGTGCAATCCACAGGTTGTGGAAGTGACGCGGAAGCTGAGCAGGTGTTCAAGATGGAGAACACGCAGCCCACAGCCCACCAAAACAAAGGATACATCCCAGCACCGATTCTTCAAAGAAAACAAGGACAGGACGAGACTGGAAAAGGCTGCGATAGTCCACTCCCCAGGTACTGCATCCGTGTTGGCTGCTGTTCGCAGAAAGTTCACACACTGCTACTAACTCACTTATCCATAGCTGACCTTTGAGAAAAGTGCTGTCTGCATTTATCTCCACTGTCAACATTGTTTTTTATTTTCTTTTACACTACATCTGAACATATGTGCACATTATAGAGTATAGTTGTGATTAAAAGGGTTAACAAATCATGTTAGTCATGGATCCATAGAAAATATAATTTCTGAGTTCTGTTAGTGGAATACAGAGCTTTGTTCTCTGTTCAAACTCATTTTGGATCAAATGTCAGTTGTCAAAACAGTTGATGGAAGTTCTGCCTTCTGACAGTTTGAAGTTTCTTTTACGAATCCATTAATGTGACATAAATGTATATGTATTCATGGACTCGGTAGTCACTTTTTCCCTCCTCCTACACAAACAAGGTGTTAATTGTTTCCAGTTTTTCTGGTGTTTACTTAAGCCTTGATTTATCATTTACTTCTTGCATTAGAGCTACATTGTCCATATAGTCTGAGTGATGTCTGATAATTCATTCTTTTGTGTAGCACTCGTGTTAAAAACGGCCGTCGTGTTGTCAACATGACTGAAGGTTCTTTTAAAGTGCCTTTTTCCTATAGTGTCAGCAAGGAAATAATCATTTAATGGCAATTATTCTACTAAGAAGCATTTTTGAACTTTTGATTTCGAGTGTCTCTAGTTCGTTATTGAAACAACAAGCACATTTGTTTTTTAAACTTTAAACTGTTGATTAATTTTGCAAAAGTTAAGTAAACTTCTTCTTGCTAGTCATTTTACCCATTTAGTCTCCAGTCGCCAGGCTGTAAAAATAATTAACTGTTGAGGTTAGTACCAGGTAAGAAATCAGCATGAAGGGTCACTTTGGCTACCAGCCCCCTGCACCTTCATGGTAACTGTATCGTCTATTTTCCGTGGTTTTTTTTTATTTAAGTAAATGACATTATGCAGTATTTGCTGTTACATGGTGTTGACAGTGAGCTCTGTTCTTTATGCTACTAGTCAATTTTGCATAAACCTCTTGCATAACCAACTCTGGATGCCGATGCTCTGCTTGATTCTCTTATTACTCAACCACAACACCTGCAACTCCACTGCTTGGCAGCTGAAAAACATTGTGTGACCTTAACCTTAAAAAAAAACAAAAAAAAAGTGATTTTGCCTCTGTGCATTAATCATCAGTGACACTTCTGCCTTTTTAACATTTGGAGCAGCATTGCGAGATGATTCCTGCAATACTTGACGCTGTTTTATCCAAAATCATGGCTGTGAATAAACATGGACGTGAGTACACCACTCTTTATCGCAGCCCCATAGATGATCCTTTATCTCCTCGATCCCACTTCACTGCACCTCCTCCTGAGTGCGTCATTGATGAAGAACTTTTCCTGCGAGCTCTGTGGGAGGAAGACTCGGAAGATGATGACACTGAGGCGGATCCTGTCCGAGATGATTTGTATTTCCGACGAGTGCAGCAGGCCCTCCACCAGACATCCACCAACCCCAGCTACGATCGCTTCTTACCCCGATATTGGACGCCTGAAGAGGAGACTCGCGTCCGCAGGATCCACCTCGGTTCCCAGAAACGACCCTGGTATCATAAAATGCAGAGCCTCAGGTCTGTTTTTTTATTTATTTTCCATGATGCAATATTGCAAGTATGAAAGCCACTTTAATTAAAACTAATACAAGAAAAAACAGAAACTGCAAAAGTGCACCTCTTAATGTTAGAAATGGTCCATGCATTGCTTTAATAATAACAATCAAGCAATAGCTGCTTTTACAAAGCTTAACTCCTTTTGAAATCTTATATAAACCTAAAACATTTTCTGTCATGCTAAAATAATATGCTGTGGCTTCATATGTGCTGTTGTTTATTGTTTATGGCTATAGCATTATATAGTATTTTAGAAATCCAGTTTAACTGCACCGCACCAGGCAAACTAAATTCTAGTTTGCTATAAGCACAGGGGATTAACTAGCAATAATTTGCAAGAAAGATGATGTAAACTAAAACCACTGAACCCAGCATCTTGCAGACGTTCTTCTTATTTCTTTTCATCATAGCATTTACTGTGTTGTAAATTCTACTGTTAATCTTGTTGCACACATTTTATGCATTATGTATTCCTTTTCTTTGATTGTAGCCATAAAGCTTTGGCTGAAGAGTTGGACTTTGACCTCATTTCCTGGATCGTTACATCTGCTACTGGGCAAAACGTCTCTGCAACATCTGGAGAACCTCAGCACCACATTGAAGGAAATCTCTCTAAAGCCTGAACTTTGACTCCTGTCCTGGACATCCATGTCTAACAGTCTCAAAAACACACTGCATTGGACTGTTGCCATAAGCCTGAACACACTGTCGTACTCGTTATCTCATTGTCTCATAAGTGCCAAAGTGCACTTGTCATTTTCGTGTTTGCAAATCCCTAGTTCAGCAGCGAAATACTTTTTTCTTTTTTTTAACGTGCAAATTTTGCTTTGTTTATCAACTGTTTTCTGAAGCTTTGATTGGATACTGTTACTGATGTCTTCCTAAGTACTAGATGTTGTATTATTTGGCATTTACTCTGGCACATTTCTGTAGTGCTGATGATGAGACGACATTTTGACAGCATGATGCTGAGTGACTCATTTGCACATAATGGTTAAACATGACTCATGCATGGTCCTATCTCCGTAGCCATAACACGATCACGTTATTTATAACACCTTTCATGCCAGCACTAATGTTTTCCAGTTTACTGCCTGTGTGGATGTGACACCGGTGTTGGAAAAATAAAGCATGTTCTCCCAGGTTAAACCGTCTGAGGGACTAATTCACATTCTGCACAGTGTTTTAAATGTGTGTGTGGTTTGAATTTCAGCTGTGACCCCGATATCAGGTGTGTTATATCTTTTCTGCATAGTGTGTTTTCTAGTCAAGGCTCTCGACAGGCCTTTCCCCTCATTTGTTAATATGTTAGCTGATTCTGTCAAACCTTGTATGTTTCTCTGATTCTGTAGAACATATCAAATCCAGGTCAGGCCTCAGAGATCAGTTCAGGTTAACCCTGGCTGGATTTGGTGAGTCCTAATTTTCTGAGATTAAACCGCTCTGATCATATCTGCTTCTGTCGCTGCTTCGTCCAGGTTTGCTTTTGTTTACCTTCAGTCTGCCTCCGAAGGAAATTATGCTGCAAACATCATTTGCCTTTTCATAAAGATGGAGCACTTGGCATACCTCCCACTATTAATTTTCTCGCCAGACTTGACAGTGGAATTTATGACAAACTGCAGGATTGTTTGTAATCACAGACTTGGTTTCTCCCATCAAATTGTGTCAGGGTATTGATATACCACCTGCTAAACGCTGCTGTAAGTTATTTGAATGTCACATCTGACACCCTCTGTTGCCCACAGCAGTGCTATTACTTGTTACAAGTCATGGCTGTTGTGTTATCCAGACAGCAACATCTGTTGCCATTTATACTGCTGCATTACTTGACTTGCATGCTACACTCCTGCTCACACTTGGCTCAGGATTCTGCTGTTTGAATGCAGAATGTGCCGTGCTAGAGCTGATAATACTGTGGCCTGTTGTGCATATTGTGTGAGTGTGTTTGTGACATTGTGCACATACAATAACTGTCAGGCATGCTTGTGGCTTGCAGTGCTGCTATTGATCATGCTTGTTCTGCTACATGGTGTTCAGAAGTGTCACTTTCATGCAATATTAAGCTGCAATGTCATCCACATATTGTTTGCTGTGTATATCCATCATTATTCCACCATCCTGCCTCTTTTGTCTGTCTGAACCAGGAGCAAATCCCTCAGTGACATCCCGATGGTGTACCCTGTGCGCAAAGTTCCTGATGGAGGCACCCTTTATGACGAAGGCCAGGACAATAGGAAGTGTAGCGTTGCTACCAAGGACAGCGAAGCCCAGTGGCAGGATGTAAGTCAAGTCAAAAAACAAAAAAGATGTTGGTAAAACAGTCTCACTACAAAGTCCATTTAGCAGCTTCTCAGGAGCTTTCAAGTGTGTCATGGCATCTTCTTTGGCAGATGAGATTTTCTGAGTTGTAATTTCATTGATTTTTTTTTTTTTAACACCTTTTTGACCACAACAAAAGTAGATTTGAATTAATGCCAACTGGGGAATCTTGATCTGGTGAAGGAAGATTGCGGATTATGATCTCCAGAACAGCTACCGACACAACGTGAGAGTATCTAAAAGTGCTCATGCCAATAAAAAAAAAAATGTTTTTGTCAACTGTTGCTTTCAAGGCTAAGAAGGAACTTTTATTCTCAACAGATACAATATTCAGTACTATGTCTGTGTCTGAGTCTTTAAGTATTGACAATGCCATTCGATGTAGTTAAATGCGCACAGGCAACAGTGTTACTGGCTTATTTTTGTTTCAGGACTTGACAAAGTGGAAGAATCGTCGCATGAGTACAAAGTCGGACCTTCGCAGGAAGTCGCTAGACAGAGAGCATGTCATAAACCAGATGACCAATGGAGCTGTGAAGAGTTCTGGTGGACTGATTAAGAGGTACACTTGTGCTATAATGGAATATCTTAAGTTACTACCAAACCGTATTGCTACCAAATATTTGTATATTTAAGAGCTGTGTGAAGCTGCTGACTTCGCTTGATAACTCTGTAACCTCATGTAATATGACACGAATCCC
>OMNN01002474.1:0-10777 GCA_900302755.1 Chromis chromis | reverse complement strand
GAGACACGAGAGGCTTGTTTTTCAGTCTCACCTACTATCCTCCTACCCTCTTCCTCTGTCGGGCCAGATTGTATTTTTAATAAGCCTCCACTCTTCTCTTCACCTCCTCTTTCCGATGACCAGTCAACTAGAGCGGTGGGAATCCAAAGAAAATGAGAGTCAAAAAGAGATAAATAAATAAATAAATAAATAAATGGCAGAGATGACAGACAGCCAAACGGAACTTGATATCTTGATAAGACTGACTCAGTGCGAGAAGAAAAAGCAGAATGTACTAACTTGCCCCACTCGCCACAAAATTTACTAGAAGAGCCGCTTTACCTTGTCAAATCATGTTACTTACAAAATGAATAATAATTTAATAGTTTAACACGAGTATCACATCAACATATGCAAGATTACTGATGTTAACAGGCTTCTAAATGCATATTTGCAATGATATTATTCTTACTTTCAGAAAATATTCAACCTCTTTGACTTTTTCCTCAAAGTATTATTATGAGTAGGCTGAATATTTGTATTTAAGTTTGTATAAGTGATGAGATGAAAAGCTAAGTCCTTTTGCCAATTTAAATATTGAAGTGATTTTTTCTAAATGCATTTACTGCCTTGAACATTTTTTCTACTACTGTCATTCTTTGTATGTAGGATCATAATTGAGCTCAAGTCCTATGCAGGCTAAACGTACATGCTTCTGTTTGTTCAACCTCCAGCTCATTTCAGATTTGCACTCCTTCGCTTTATGGATTTTCTTTGTAATCAGCTCCCTTCAAATGAGTTAATTCCTTTATGCTCATACATGAGCAGCTTCATTTGGCACTTACAATACATTTGTGGATTCGTCCATCCCATGTTGCATTGTGTGTCTATGTGGGCGTGTACATCTGCGTGTTTTTATGAGTACAAACATGCTCCCATGTGTATGTGCAAGACGTGTCTATGAGTGTGAAGTGGAAAGTATACACCTTCCTACCTCTGTGTGTGTTATCAGCATGTGTGCATAAGAGAGAGAAACATGGGGTGCCCCGATAGCCTAATGGTTGTGTTGCGTGACCCAAGAGCTAAGGCGTGGCAGCTGTCCCGGGTTCAATTCTGGCCTTGGGCGGTTGCCGCATGTCCTTCCCCGCTCTCTCCTGTTTCCGACTCTGTCCTATCCAATGGAGGCATAAAAGGACCAGAAATAAATCTTTTTTTTTAAAAAGAGAGAGAGAAACATAGAGTGTCGGCCTGTGTGTCTGTGTAAATTCATTTGATTTGTTGTTACTGTATATGCACACATTTGTTTATGTGTGGGTTTGGAGAGAGCACAGCTTGCCCACACTGACCTTTAGCCTGCAAGAAGATGTGTTTCTGAATTAATACTCTGTATTTGCTAGCTGCTTCTGCCACAGATCAATCTCCATATGCTAATATCTCCCTGTTAATCTACTAGACTTCTGTCTAGAAGAAAAGAACTTTGATAGCATGCTTCATTATGCATCTGGTGAATACAATAAAAAAGATAAAGGCAGCTGGATACTATTATAATACAATGAAATATGATGGAGATTTGTTTTTGTATCTGTGTCCCTTTATGTATGTGTGTTCTGTCAGGGATTGCAGTCTTCTTAAAGCCTCGATATTCAATATGTGTATTAACAATAAATCACGTGACTACCTGTGTGTGAAAGGGCTCATTCACAGGGCAGTTTCCTCTCAGTTCATTATAGCATATAAATCATTGTTTTTGTTTATCAGCAGGCAGCTCTTTTCAGTAATGAAGCTCTTGTAACCCACCGAACCCACACCACAAAATGGCAGACAGATAGAGTTAATTAGGAGATGGTGGAGACCAAAACCAGAGAGAGAACTGGTGGAACTTGGACTTGAATTTATCTAGTGGCCAAAAACAAAACTTCAAATGAATGATAGTGTCTCTGTGTCTGCCGGATGCATCAGAAAGGCAACTTTTTACTAAAACATTTGTGAAATCAACTTAAAAAGTGATGATATGTCAGTTTTATGTTTAAGCTTTCTTCTGCTAGACATGTGAATAAAATGAGTTATTGCAAGTTTAGAAATTTGTTGTATGTGTCATGTTATATACATAACCCTCTGTTGTACTAAGTCATTTTGCACGTGTGATTTCACTATTCAGGTGCCCGATGCCATTCAGAAGTGCCAGCGTGCAGGAATCACAGTGCGTATGGTGACGGGAGACAACATAAACACAGCCAGGGCCATAGCCATCAAGTGCGGCATCATCCACCCTGGAGAGGACTTCCTCTGCATCGACGGCAAAGAGTTCAACAGGAGGATCCGCAATGAGAAAGGAGAGGTACACCAATTACTTTCAGAGTGACAGAGACTGAGGGAGGAGAGTTGTGACTAGAAAAACACCTAAACTGCAACCACTTGTCTTTCTCTTTCCACTTGTGCATCCTACGCATGTACAGGTGGAACAGGAGCGCATGGACAAGGTTTGGCCGAAACTCCGAGTCCTGGCCAGATCATCCCCGACCGACAAACACACACTCGTCAAAGGTGAACTGGTTGCAGAATTTTTATTATGATTTATTACTGTTGATTTTAAAACTGATTTTTACTCACATTGTTCTCTGTGTTAGATCAACACACATCAACTGATATTCTTATGATATGCATACAGAGATCAATGCATGCGCACTTCCACCTGTGCTGCTATGTTTATGTGTGTATGTGTTTTTGACAGGCATTATTGACAGCACTGTCGTAGACCAGAGGCAGGTGGTGGCTGTGACAGGAGATGGGACCAATGATGGACCTGCTCTAAAGAAAGCTGATGTCGGGTTTGCCATGGTAAGCAACCCTTCTTTTCTGTTTGTCTGTTGGTTTATGTGTTTTTCTTTCTTTCTTGCATTCTTGTGAGACTGATCTCAGTCAAAATCTGCAGAGGTCCTCTTCACCTCTGCAGTATTTAGGGTTTTTTTCTCAGGCACTCTGCCTCTGGCTGTGTAGATCAGAAGCTCCCCCTAGTGGATTTGTATTGTCACACAGTTTCCCTGCAGTAGATTCCTCAGACTTTTTTTTTTTTTTTTAAATGAACAAAATTCTGACTGTTCTTTCTGTAAATCATTCCTTGATGTATTGATTTGCTGTTTTATGGTTGTTGTGTTTTTTTTTCTATTTCTGCTTCCCTTTGCTGTTTATTAATGTGGTTCATCCTCCTGTTCAAACTGGATGTTTTGACCATTTCTCCTTAACATTTCGCTTTGCATTTTCATTTCTGCACACTTGCAGAACCACATTTCACACACTCTGAGTCACAGTATGTGATTTTACAACTGACTATTTTTGGGAGGCCTCTCCAAGCTATTTTACCGCACCGCTAGGCACTTACAGACGCCCCCTGACTCTGATCCCTGGTTGTCAGTCTCTGGTACAAGGTGTTAGGTGGTATTTACTAGTCCGACCACGTCCACTGTGTTCCTTTACGATTCAGTGCAAAATTAGTTCTCTATGTGTGTGTGCGTGTGTGCATGAATGTACTCTGCTAGGAGGACATTGCCTTAGGCTGATATTTCAAGCCTAATGAAACACTCTACATGGATTTAATAAGTGGAGCACACTCACAAAGATGTCCTCATAAGTATGTTTTCCCCACGTTCATTGATAAACACAAACTTGTCCAAACGCAGTGGCTCTTTAGAAGATGTTACACCCTACACAAAATATGACAGAATATAGAATGAACATCCTGCTCCTCCCATAAACAATAGAGCCTCCTCTCATCAAACCAGCACGCACACTAACTCCCTAATTAGTCTTCATTACTATCAATCGTCAGAGCTGACTCATGTCTTGGGTCCGGTTTTGTCCAGTGGCTGCGGAATTGATTGAGATAAATTTCTGTCATTATGATGATGCAGTTTGATGAAACATAAGATCAGTAGAGTTGGAAGCACAGTGGCTGTGAAAAAGAATACCCCTGTTTTTTTTTTCTAATTGCTGCTTTTCATTGCTCTTCCAGGGTATCGCCGGTACAGACGTGGCCAAGGAGGCGTCAGATATCATTCTAACTGATGATAACTTCAGCAGCATCGTGAAGGCAGTCATGTGGGGCCGAAACGTCTACGACAGCATCTCCAAGTTTCTTCAGTTCCAGCTCACTGTCAATGTCGTGGCCGTCATAGTGGCTTTCACTGGCGCCTGCATCACACAGGTCAGAGGGATTCAAGAGTTTGTATTAGCAGCTATTTGTATTAACTGTATTACATCTATTGTGTAAACCTTTAAAACACATATAACAGATGGTGCTGAATGGATTTAATTTATCAAAAATCTAGCAAATCAAGCCAAATGATGGCTCATTTTAGAAGATAAAGATAATACTTGATTAGGAAAAAGTTGATTGGTTGGTTCTTAATATCAGTTTCTGTTCCATTTCCCAGGACTCCCCCCTGAAAGCAGTGCAGATGTTGTGGGTGAATCTGATCATGGATACTTTCGCATCTCTGGCCCTGGCGACAGAGCCTCCCACGGAGTCTCTGCTTAAGAGGAAGCCATATGGTCGCAATAAGCCTCTGATCTCCAGCACTATGACAAAGAACATCCTCGGACATGGAGTCTATCAGCTCATTATCATCTTCACACTGCTCTTTGTTGGTGCGTACAGTCGTGCTCTGCGCTAATGACATGACACTGTACAGGTTCAGAGTTAATGACGTCAAACTGTCTCCTTTTTTTTTACCCCTGTAGGTGAGCAGATCTTTGATATTGACAGTGGCCGTGATGCTCCTCTCCACTCTCCTCCGTCTGAGCACTACACCATCATCTTCAACACCTTCGTCATGATGCAGCTGTTTAATGAGATAAATGCCCGCAAAATCCACGGAGAGAGGAATGTCTTTGACGGTATCTTCAGGAACCCCATCTTCTGCTCCATTGTTTTTGGCACATTTGCTGTACAGGTAAGCAAATGCAAATTACTTGATTGTGTTATCACTCAGTTTTGGTATGTGATTGTCAGATACGGCATGTGAAAGTAGTTGAACAAATCGTCTATTTTTTATGATAAATACAGTAAGTAAAGCCATTTTCTGTTGTCTGTACATTCACCAGTTCTGGTTTGCTTTGTGTAGATTGTGATTGTGCAGTTTGGAGGAAAGCCATTCAGCTGTCAGCCTCTGGACCTGGAAAAGTGGATGTGGTGTGTTTTCCTCGGGCTGGGAGAGCTTGTGTGGGGACAGGTAACAAGCAAACTCATCTGTTTCTCAGTCTTTTGATGCCTGCTTTGCTTGTTTTCTTTCTTTTATTCTGGTTTACAGACACACTGCAGATTCCCTGTTGACTCAGTACTCTGTCTTCTCTGTGGGTTAGGTGATAGCCACCATACCCAATAGCAGGTTGCGCTTCCTGCGGCGGGCGGGCCAGCTAACTCAGAAAGATGAGTTACCAGAGGAGGACGTTAATGAAGACAATGAGGAGATCGATCATGCAGAGAGGGAGCTGAGGAGAGGACAGATCCTCTGGTTCAGGGGACTCAACCGCATCCAGACTCAGGTGAGGACATGTGACAGGCACAGTTCGGTCCTTGCGTTGTCATTTTCTGTTTCATTTCACAAAGAGATTTTACTGGATTGATACGACCTATAACAAAATACATAGATACTAGATCGTAATTGAGATTTTTATTTAAACAGGTTCATGCTTAAAAAGTGGTAAACATTTCACCTATGATGTTTTCTGAAATGGCTTTTTCTTTTACTGTATGTTTGTCTATGTAGGTCGCTCCACCTCAGACATAACCTGTAAAGCCTTACCACTAAGATAAAATGCTAGACTATGTCACATGTTGTTGATGTTAGTCAGTCACGGTCTTAAAGTCATTTTTATCTCAAGATGACTTATTTAGGAACATGAAGATGCAGCTTTCCCTCACTGGACAGCGGCGATCAGCAATGTGGACCTGCGGAAGATCGACAATCAAACAGCAGAGTTAAATACAACTGAAATTAGTCACTGAATTGTTGCCACTGTGATGAACTCTGCAGACCGGTATCACTGTGATATTTCAGATAGTGTGGTTTCATCTCACTGATGTGTCATTGGTGGTCCTGGGTGAAGCTATCCCACGATATGATACCATGGACCAGTATCTTACAGATGCAGCCAAGCATAGCTAAGAGAAAAAAAAGCCCAGCTGAAACCAGAGTTGTGATGGGTTGTCAAGGGAGCACATTCAGTATTAAAGAAAAATTACAATTTGTTACAACTTTGGTTTTAGTTTTGTAACTCCAGTCGTTTTGACAACATTGTACTCACCAAGGCATGTAAAAGGAGTAAACCCAATTTGTACTAAACGTTAGCTTTTTTCAAATTCACTGAATTACATTGTGTGAAGATGACATGAATCTACATGTATTAGATGATGTAACTGGCAGCATCTGTACATTTTAAAATCTTATATTGGCTAGTCTTTTAAAGGGTTGGATCACCCAAATTACAGAAAAACTAATTATTTCACTTACCTCTAATGGTATGTAACCGTGTAGATAGTTCAGCTTTATTTGCCCAAGTTTTGTAAATATCTGCCTCTGAGACCCAATACAGTACAGTACAGTACAATGCAAGTGAATGGAAGTTTTTTAGTTTTTTATGATGCAATCCACCTTTTTTTGGTGGAGACTACTTCCAATGAAAACTGCTCACAGTTACTTCTTTTGATTGTTCACAGTAAATGAGACATTTATTTCAGGAGAAAAATCTTGGCTAATTTTGTATAAAGCTTGAAAAGAACATTTCTTTTGCTGGGGGCTTAAATTCTGAAAAACTGGACAGGTAAACCTTAAACTGTCTACATGGCTACCATTACAGGTAGATGTTTTTCCTTTTTTAATTTGGGTGAAACAACTCTTTAGGTCAAATTCTCCATGTTGTTGTGGGGATACTGCACCCTGACCTTTAGCTGTCCCCCCCGCCATCGTGTCATGACTGAGACACTGTTACTCCCTTTTACCACCAAAGTCACCCAGCCAGTCAACCTGTGTTGCCATTTGGTCTGTGTCACTCTGAGCAGCCATTTGTCCTCTCCTGTCCCGCTCTCCTCCCACAGATTGAAGTAGTCAACACCTTCAAGAGTGGCACCTCCTTTCAGGGGGCGGGGGCTCTGAGACGGCAATCATCCACCACCAGCCAGACCCAGGATGTAACCAATGTTTCTAGTCCTAGTCACGTGTCCTTGTCCAATGCCCTTTCCTCTCCTACAAGCACTACTGCTGCTACTGCTCCTCCCACTACTGGCCGTGAGTCAGAACTCTGTCAGTCTGCTTCTCTGCTCTCTTTGCTTCAGGGATGCCATCCTGTCTTGAACAAAAAGTTATTTTTCTCCGATTGTTATTATTATTTTAAAACAAATCACCACGGCAGTCTCCGATTTGGAAGTTGGCATCTCTGAAGATTTTCTCTCTTGCTATCTGCCTTTTTTTTCATTTTCTCTCTTTCTTCTGTCTTTTTGCTGTTCATACTGGATTTCAAATTCATCTTGATATCTCCTCCCATGGTTGGGTGTACTGTCCTCTCATTGGTGAATGTGTGTTTGTTTCCCCAGAGTGCTAGGAGCGCAGGACTAAGGGTGATACCCACGGCGTGACATTTCAGGTTGTGAGTTTGTCTCCCTCTGCTCATCCCTCTCCATCCATCATCCCATCCCTCAGTCCTCTCATTTTAATGTCTTGACAGACATTGGTGTGAACTAATTCCAATCAACTCACCAAGGGACTGGGTAACATTCAAGTATAAGTTGCAATGTATTGTTATCTGTGAGTTCGCCGCTGACGTGGCGAATCACACTGACTGACTGACTTGAGATAAAGCAAATTTTAACTGCTAATTCATGTGTTTTCCAGCTGACACATCATCTGCAATGGCAAGAAAACATTACGGAAGCTGCGTTATGTGTAGCTTAAAATACCTTAAAGACAGGTGTTTGTTTTAATTCAAAAGGGGATCCCAAAACTAAAACAACCCACAAGGGGGCAGTGTTAGTATCAGCGATTCTACTTAATGCTCTTGTCCACCTCCATCTTCTATCTATTTCTCTCTCACACACGTGTACACAATCCTCTGTCTTGATTTAATCTGTACCTGTTTGATGGAAATCAAATGAAACTCTGTGCTTACAATGTGTGGACCGGAGTGGGAGGGGCAGGAGAACTACCATAAGGCAGCACTGTGCCAATAATTCATCCCGTCTTGTCGCTTCATACTGTCGGTGTAGTTGACTGTCATGTTGCCATAGTTACGAACAAAGATCCTCTGCAGCACCAGCAACGTAAATTCAACTCCCCACCCCTCTCTGACACCCCATCAGTGTTACTTGTCAGACATCCTGTCACATGTACTCATCCAGACAGGCTCCTCTTATTATTATTTTGTATCTGTTTTGTCTCCTTATACCCTATTCTGCCACACATACTACAGTAGCAATACGACAGTATGTAAATATATATATATATACAATTTCAAGTAAAATTACAAGTAAAAAATGCACTGGGTTGCATAATTTATTTTTATTTAATAACTATATTTCAATAGAAGTTGGAAGTAGCCTTTTTTTTTTTAGCACAACCCCCATACAACTGGAAAAATCTATACCTATAATTTTGTATCATAAAGATTTGTGACAGACAATTTGGATGCAAAATATTCAGCGCCAATGTGATGAATGAGAAAACATCTTTACTAAGTAAACACATTCATGTGTTACAGTTTTTCAGATGTGACAGATCTGTTTTCTCTGTTTTATATCAATATAAATTGATTATAGTTGGGTTTTTGATCATTGGTTGGGCAAAAGCAGCAGTTAGATTGTGAAAATGGATGTAATTTTAAAATATATATATATATATTCAGGTATTTTATACACAAACCATTAAAAAAAATAATGATTATTTAATCAGCCTAAAGTACTTGTGTCTGCCGATATGTATAGTTTGCAGTTGGAAACACTTGAGAGAATTAGCATTTCAATATCATCTATTACAGTGGCACTGGGATAAAATAAACAACCTTTTATTTTTATAGTTCCAGCTCCTTAAAAAAGGTCCTTAAAAACTTTAGTTTATTATATATGTACCCTGAGTGTTGACAGGATTCGGTTTCCTATAAAACATCAATTATTATCTTTTAAGGCATTAAATATCCTCTACATCCTAAATGGCAACATATTGATGATATTGCACATGCAAACAGGGTTTTGATTAAAACAACACCCGCTCCCAATCCTCTACCTAAATAAACTGATACACAGCTTAGTGTCATTAAAGGGTCACATAGTTGTTTGGGACTTATACTTGAGTGTTTACTTAGATGTGCATGGAGTTGAGAACCTGCTTTGACCGTCAGACCTCTGGCGATAAAACTATGATTTTCATTATTCACCTCCTTGTGTTTTGTGTCAGCAGTCTGTGTGGCCCTTCTTCACAGTCCTGTTGTCTTGTTGCATGTAGTTTGTGTTTACCTCCTGTTCATAATATTTTAACCTGCTGTGTTTGCTCGTTGTCTAAATGCCACCGTTTTTTTGGGATGTGTTGTTTTCCTGTGAGTTTCACACTGCAATGCTTGTGTTGAGCCAACCTCATGCAGACTTGACTCTCTCCATTGCCCTGTTGGGGACCATGCTTTACCCACCCTGTGCTATATTTGTGTGTTTGTGTGTCCTATCCAGAGTCTGTGTGGATATTGCCCCAGACAGTGTTCTGGTACCTCCAGAAGTTTTTAAACCACCTGATTGGATCTCTCAGATCTAACCTCCTTCCTTCTTACTGACCTCGTCCACCAGATTTCTTCAAACTTGCATGTGATATTCTCCTTTAATTTTTCTGTGAGCATTCCATTTATTAACGTGGCTTGTTTCTAGGTATACAGCACATTGGACTAAAGCGTATACTTACAACGAGCGTTTGTGTTGCTTTGTTTTTTCCGGAAATGTATGATTTGGTTGTGTTTTTTTACGATTGTGTTCCTCACAGTTTTCCTTAGTGCACGCCAAAATTGAGTGACTTGTGAACAGTAGTCATCTTGTGAAAGCAGAACACAGACTGCAGTTGCCTTCTCTCTTGCTTCTCCGTCACCTTCTCCCCCCTCTCCACCTCCTTATCCTCAAATTAGAGGATCCCTCCCTCTCCTGTATCCCTCCTTCCTCCAACTTCCCTCTTTTCTCTCATCCCGAGGGTCCGTCCAGCCCTTCCACGTCGTCTCTAACGTCACTTCTCATCGTTTTCTGTCTTCTTTGTCGTCCCTTTTCTTTTCACGACAGATCCGAGTTGTGAATGCATTCCGTAGCTCCCTCTATGAAGGCCTGGAAAAACCAGACTCCAGATCATCCATCCATAACTTCATGACACACCCTGAGTTTAGGATAGAAGACTCCACGCCCAACATCCCCCTCATTGATGACACGGACGATGACTCTGCTCGGAGGAGGAGGAAGTACTCCAGCCAGCCCTCATCCCCTAACAAGAACAACAACGCCATTGACAGTGGCATCAATCTCACCATCGACACCAGTAAATCCGCCGCTTCCTCCAGCCCCGCCAGCCCTCTGCACAGCTTGGAGACCAGCCTCTAACCCTGATCCTACACTCAGCTCTAACCTCTAATGTTGTGCCCTCGCAGTCCCGGGGGGCGCCTCCTCAAATTCCTCCAGACCTGTAACTGTAACCTTGTCACCCCCCCAAATATTCACCTAATTCTCACCTCCCAACTCCCCCCAAAACCACCATTTACCACCCACACAGGGCGGGTCCTGTGGAAAAAT
>OMNN01002473.1:0-10639 GCA_900302755.1 Chromis chromis | reverse complement strand
CAGTCAAAATAAAAGATGGAACATTCATAGTATCTTTGTTTAGAGAAAGTGATTTTACAGCCTTCCAAAATTTTCTGGGGTCATTTAAGTTGTCTGTAGTGGCTGACAGATAAAAGTCAGATTTTGCTTTTTTAATAAAAGAAGAGCATTTATTTCTTAACTGCCTGAAAATAAGCCAATCAGAAGAAGAGCCTGATTTTCTTGCCTTAGCCCAAGCTAAATTGCGATCATGAATAATGTCTCCAAGCTCAGAGGAAAACTCTGACTTGTGCAGTGGGGCCTCTGTCAATCCAACTTGTTCCACTGCATCCTGTTGATGCTTGATCAGAATGGGGTCTAGGAAGTTTGGAGGTCAAATCAACATCTTGGGCCATTGTCATGTTCCTCAACATGTTCCTGATTGTTTGATGTTTTTGCCATGTGGTGGGGTGCATTTTCCTGCGGTTGTAGGCCAGTGACATTTGGGATTTCCATTTACATGAGGGAGTGTGCTTGTTCTGAGACAATGTTTATTTGGGTGTCTAAGTCTCATCAACACGGATGTTAAAATCCAAGGTTTTCCAGCAGAACACCACATAGTACCAATATGATCAATGTTATTCACTTCACCTGTCAGTGGTCATAATGTTGTGGCTGATCGGTGTATGTTCGAGTTGACATGATCTCGTCTATCACACTTTAACATCTTTGGTATTTTCCATTTTAACACAAGTCAAAGGACAAGGAGCCACTTTAAAACAAACAGAGGTTGCTCCAGCCATATTTAAATTGCAGAAGGAATTAAAGAGTTCACTGAGAAGCAGTAGGTAGTGGCAGCTGTACTGATTACTGGGGTGGAGGTGGAAAATTAGCCACCTACGATCTCTGTAGGGGATTAAAATCACTGACCACTGCAGATGCTCTTAACATCCTCCCACCTTTCCTTGAGAAATAAATTCTGTCTCGTTAGGGCTCAAGTAACAACCAAACAAGATAACAAGGCGAGATACATTCCTATTATTAGCTAATGACAGTCTGGCTAATTTAATATTTGTATATCTGCCATAGCATACCTGTACATTCTACCTTCAGGTTATTTAACACGCTGCTGTACTGATCCATCATTGAACAGCCACTAACCCTGCAGCCCTCAGTGACCAGACAGACTGCTATTCTATATCATTACCTTACAGAGTCTCAGGAAAGTGCAGATAACTTTGCCAGATCGATACGTCAGGTCGAAAAGTTTATGAAGTAAATGAAGATTAGGAGCAGCGCAGTCCAGAGCTGATCTATATGCAGATGATTAACAAAAGTGTGCATGGCTACACTCCATTGATCTACAGGAAGATTTTAGATAACAAGAATTTCCAGTCATTGTGTGAGCAGAGACACAAGGAGAGAGAGATATTGATGAGCTCATTGCAGGGTTTTCTACTTTTCCAGAGCATTAATCTTTCAAGGCCTGCATGTTCAGGGGCTGCAGAGATGGAGAGTTTTACCACAAACACCTGCAGAAACACTGCTCTGGTGTTTTTCACTGACTATCTGCCTCTTAACAAGTTAAATCATCATCATTTTAAACTCTGCATTTCTGCAAATCCCATTTAATGACCAAAACCAGCAATACGTTAAGACTTGTGCCACTCAGCGACCCGCATGTGATCTCCTCTGCGGGCATGTGCGCACTGTCCACAACAATTTATGTGTATCTCTGCTGCCATTAATCTCTGTACTCTGTCAAACAGCAGTGGGCACATGAGAGGGCTGCAGTAGAAAGAAGAAACGCAGTGCTTTCAAGTGCATCTTCAGTCTCTGCACGCCGTGACTGTACTACATATAGGCTTTTTTCTACTGGCTTTTTATGTTCTTATAGTCAATAAATCTGTGGTTTATCTGAATATTGTTATGTATTAGAAGAAGTTGATTTGTGTGGGTTTACAACAGAGCAATAAGCAAAGAGCTGCATACAGTTTGCAGGACCACATATCTTGATTTGCCAGATTTCGAGAGCTACGCACTGAGCCTGCATGCCAGTTTAAAATCTTTTCAAACAGATCACAAATATATACACTTTTATTTTCAATAATGGCTTACTGATTTATTGAAACCGTTTTTAGGGATTAAATAGGAGTAAACAGTGTTTATTTGGGATTATTTTCAGCAGCAGCAGCAGCATCCATATTCTTCATAATAAAGTAACATGTTATGCAGCATAACTGTGTGGCTCATATGTGTGTTTTAATTGGTTATGGGCAACAGTGGACGCCTATGGCACTGAGAAATCATATCAGGCTACACAGAAAATAAAGCATGGTAGCAGCATCATATTTAACCTTAAACATATGACATCATTTGTACTTTGCATCATACTGGTTTTAATATCATCCCTATCGTGGCTTCATTAACATGCTGAAAGGCAACACCTTTAACCTTTGAACTTTCCTCGCACTCCCCAATGAGCTGCTATAAACAGATGCTCAAAGGGAATATATTAAAGATTCATTACTTGTATGCTTCATAACTGCGTCTGACTCACACATGTAGGGACCCTCAGATGGCAAAGATGCATCTCACATGTGCATGCATGTGCGCAGACACAGCATGGGGACTATTTATTCACCGCCTTGAAAGAAGTCATCTTGGGGATGCAATTACACCCCTCCTCCACCTCGCAGTGAGAAAAACGCACCAGGTAGCTCCAAACACTCCAAATAACTCATACTTAAATATTCAGAGACAGAAATTCCTCTTGCAAGAATATATGAGGTTGAATAAAGCTTGTGATGTTACTGTAGGTTATATGGAAAGTGTTAAAAGAAGATAAGTTGTGATTGGTGCAAAGCTGTGTTATGAAGCCAGATGTGAGTGTTTTTTAGTTCACCTCAGAGACACACAGCAAACATCAGGCCCAGTATCTGCAAATTGAAGGTAACTAAGAGATGTAAAATGATTAAACTAAAGCAAAAAGTGACCAAAATACCATCTGAAAGGCATATTATAGCCATTAACTTATCTATTTTACCTCTACTTGTATGCACATCTGCTGCTGTTTCATTTCATTTGCACATTTCTAAATCTGAAAATCCAACATGAGTGCTTTAAAAAAAACAACAACAACAACATTTTCATTCATATTTCCAGCAAAGATTAATAAAAAACAGAGTTACCATTAAATAATGTGTCTGTGTCTTAACAAGGATACAGTCCCGGCCAGGAAAAAGGATTTTGTGGCGCACCATTTCTCCCATAATGCACCCCACCGACCAAATATCCACTGCACGCACAGAGGTGAGGGTGACGCACAGAGGCAGCAAAAGGAAAAGAGGGGAAAGCAAAGGTTAGTGTCGTCCATGGCGAGCCTCCTGAGAAAAGCAACAGCGATTAGGGACTAGCAGTTATTCAGCGAGAGGGATAAATAATTAGACAGAGGCGTGTTACGTAGAGACAAATCTGAATGAAACAGACGGGGAGCAGAAGAAAAGCAGAAAAAGTGAAAATTAGAGCCTTACAGGGACTAACTGGTGGCTGGATATTGAAAGCCTTAGAGCCCACAGGCTTCCGTTTCTTGGAAGGAATATGGCTAATGAGTCATAGCAAGGCTGGCATTCAATCACATGTCTTGATGTTCTGGCGGCTTTTAATCAGTGATTCATACCTCCAACACTTCAATTCACTCAAGTGCGGCTCAACCAGAATGGCAGATAAGGTTTCACACTCAAGATACTTTCATTTGGAATCATCGTCAAACATCTGTGTAATTTCATTTTCCTCATCATTAGCGCCCATGAAATTACAATTAGATTCTTTGCTATAGATGGATGCTCCTGCTGTCTCTCGTGGTCTCTATGTGCATTTAATAAAGAAAGTAAACACTAAAATGACTCTAGCATCCTTCAAAGATGAATTTGATTCAAACAAGTGTCCAAATACTCACCATTCTCTTTGTATCCCATTCCCAGGATGACCTCTGGGGCTCTGTAGTATCTGGTCACCACATAGGGAGTCATCATGAAACTGGTGCCTGCAGTCCTGGCCAGACCAAAGTCCAAGATCTTCAGGGTGCAGTCTGACTTCACCACTATATTGCTTGGTTTGAGATCCTGGAGAGGGGAAAAGAATGACATGAGAAACAAAATACAAAACTTTTCCCCCAAATGTTTTCCATGGACTGTCACTTTAGCTGGCATTTGAAAAACGTACTATCAATTATTATCATTTATGGTTAAAAATAAGGAAGACTGACACTGAGAATACAATATTTATATTTTCATTTAAAGCTGGTGTAGGCAGTTCTTTTGACATCATCGGACAAACGTTCCATAATAACCATTGAGTATACTGGAATTTAATTGGTCTGAGAGGAAACAAGACTTCTGCACCTCCTGGGGCTTTGGGAAATCTGGAAAGAGGGCATTTACATTGACTGCAGATGCAAGTAAATGCAGACGCCCCTTCCGATGATGGATTCGTTAGCAGAAGATTCTACAGGAGAAATCATTATTCAAGAATTGGCAACAACTGCCTACACAACATAAGGAAGACATGTGTCAATATCGGCAAACCGGACTCCTAGGACTGGGCTGCTTGCTAGTTTTCGTATATGATGCTAATTTTATTTTCCTGTGACATCTAAATGTGTTGTAATGGTGGGTTAAGTCGTGTGCTTAGATTTACAAGCTGGTGATAAGTGGCTACGTTGACTGTTGCTGTCTATCCTTCTGCTAACTGCAGTCAAAGGCCATTGCTAATTTAATTACATGTTTACGTTCCTGTTTATGTTCTTGTGTTGCATGGCCATATGAAGCCTGTGTAAATGCTCATGCTTGTCTGGTGGAAAAGGCAGATTTTTTGTTTTGTTTTGTTTGCCAAATATCTGCCAGAAGTCTGTTAGCTTAGCTTAGCACAAAGATTGGACACATTGGGACACCACTAGGCCACCTGGCTCTATCTGAAGGCAACAAAATCCACCTAACATCACCTTTAAAACTCAATTAACACATTTTATCTTATTTGTTTAATCACTAAAAAATCAAGGTCTAAAAAATGACACCCTGACATTTTATGGGAGGTATTTTTGGACCTGCCCTTTTCGAAGACAGTCACTGCTAAAGTCGCTGCTAAATAATTGTTTAATTAACCCAGGGCTTGGGGTTCAGAGGGAGTTTTTTTTTTTTTGTTCCTGTCACATTTTTAATCACTGTAAGCTCATTTTCACTGCAATACATAGTTCTTCATCTCTATGGAAGCAGCACAACCTGGCTACAAGTAGAAACAAATTAAAGAAGACTACATTTAGGTTTTTTTTGGTAATTTCTTCAAAAATTGTAAAGAAAATGGAATCAATATGTACATTACCTCATGTTTTTCACACTACTCTGCATATCAATAGAAAGATGTTTCACAATGCTGTTTTTGAGCCATGCTGCATCGACTTTGTTGATCAAATATGCTTTAACTTTCTCTCAGTCATCTCATCTCTGCTCTTTGTAAACACAGAAGCTGCTTACGTGGCTTCTTGGTTGCCATGAAAATATCAATATCATGTATTAGAATTTTACCAAGATCTGGTGCAAATGGTTTATTTTTGGAGGATGTTTGAACAAGACATGTAGAATAAAGTCATTTTGATTAAAAAAAATATCACAACTTTAAGCTTAGATTTGATTAATTTTTCTGATGGAAGGACATGATACTTGACACATTTACGAACCGAAAGATGAAAATCTAATGATTGTTTCTGTTTTTACAGTTTCTAGGTGTGACATATGGTGCAATATTGGCATTTTTTTTCCTAAAACAAAAACAACCTGACTTTTAAACCTTCCCACAGGTTTAGAGGTTTAGGGTTAAACTGCCTTGGCGCACTAGATTGCCAAAATAGTGAAGGAGGCGATGGCAAGATTTATGCCTAATTAAGATGTTACCGATGTTAACAGATGTTAAATTGGTGCTGCAACGGATTTTTTTAAAAACCCACAAACCAAAACACATTCAGCAGTCCAAGCAGAAAACGGAGCCGTCTCGTTTTCCTACCCTGTGAATGATGCCGGCTGAGTGCAGATGTTTGATGCCACACAACATCTGGTAGAGCAGGTAGGACATTCTCTCGTGGTCGAGCTCCATCTGAATCACCTGGCACAAGTTGGCATCCATCAGCTCCATCACTAGATACCTACAGGAAGAGGTTTTTATTCAAGCATGAGTGGTTGGTGACTGATGGCTTATTTGCCATTTAAGGAGTTAGTCGTCTCCGCGGCCCGTCTAATATTTCCGACTGAAAAAAATAAAAAGTGCCACAAAGACGCATGAATCTCTCTGCAGTACAGCGTACCGAGAGATTGTTCTAAAAGTGAACACACGCTCATTTATCATTCAGGATGAGAACAGGACACCTCCAGCAGCCTCACATTACATCTAGAGTACTTTCACTGTCTACACTCCAGTGGTTGTGTCACAAATGCAGGTGTGGAGGAGTAATGAGAACATAATACATAATAAAAGTCAGCCCCATCTTTTCTCCAGCATCTATTATATTCCATTAAATGAAAACATCCATCTGCCCTTTGCTTGTTATATGAGTTAAATTAATATTTGTCATTATGCAAAGAAAGGTTTATTATACTTACACATCCTGGAATTCCTCTAATGATTTCTGTGGTGTGAAGACATTTAATAAACTGATAATCTGAAAGAGAGAAGAGCATACAGCGGATCAACATGCAGCGGTTAAAAATACACGCATGTAATGAAAGATGGGAAGGGACTGTGGATGCAAGTTGACCCTGGCGAAGGACACGGCTGAGCGAGGGACACCGAAGAAGTGAAATGGAACAAAAGAGTGGGGATAAATGTGGAAGATGGGAAAAGGAGACAGAGGAGAACAAAGAGTGGTGCTGGTAATTACATTCATGCCTTCAAGTGCTCTCTGTTTCACTCTCCTGCCAGTTCGGTACATTTCCGGAGGCACAGAATTTAGCACGGTCACAACATTGCAGTGGCTTGTCTGCGTTTTGTAGCGAAGGGATTTATCCGCAGACAGAAATAGACACAGACTGGGGACAGTTTAAAAAGTGTGTTTCACTGACAACGGATAGATATTTTCCATCCCTCCATCCATTGTTATCTCTCAGTTGAATCACTCACATTTTTGTGATTGACACATTTCATGAGCACCAACTCCCGGTATGCCCTCTTGGCATGGGTCTGGTTCTGGAAGGGTCTGCTCAGCTTCTTAATGGCTACATTTCTGTCCAGGACAGCGTCATAGCCCGCACTGCAGAGGAAAAAAACAACACAGATCATTATTCTTTTAGCATTCATGCCTGGATGATTCTCTCTTGTGTGCGATTGCATGACAACGTGACGATTCATGGTGAATGTCATCGGTCAAAAAAACAAAAGCATGATTTCTCACGTCTCCAAGGAAACAAAGACTCATGCAAAGAGATGGCAGATTGCTATTTTAAACTCAGAACTGTATCTGTGAGGACAGCCGTTGTTAACATAAATGAACAAAAACAGATCAAATGTGTTGTTTCTTAGCTTTAGGGTGCTAGTAAGCAGATATATGTACCTTTAGACTAAGACAGCCTAGCTAGTTTTCCACTGCTTATGCTAAGCTAAGCTAGGTTTGGCTGTTATTTCACATTTTCTGCTCAAACATGAGAATGACATTGATTTTCTTTCTCTATTCTAAGCAAACAAATAAGCATATCTCCTTTAAACCCAAACACACAACCAAAGCTACAAGTAGAAAGAACTCTAAAATGTCTTTTGAGCATTTTGACACAGTTATATTTCCAGAAATCATAAAAAAGAAAAAAGAAAGTTGAATTTCTTCTCTTCTTAAATTTTTTAAAACATTTTTCCACGTCCACAGGTGTTATATAAAAGGGAAAAATAAAATGGTAGTTCCACATACTGTATATATTTAGATTTTTAATTTGTTTTCATGCTTGTTACCTATCTGCTCTGTGTAAACACTGCTTGCAGTTCAGCCCAGTTCAGCCAAAAAGTCCATGATTTTTGCCATGTGACTGTTGGTGGCAGCTAAGTCACTACTGACCTTGTAGCTGCATCAAGGAACGTAACGTTTGAGTTTTTTTTACAGAACCATTAGCACAAACAGTTCATTTTAAGCACATTTTTACACAAGACATGTAGAATAAAGTGTTTTTTGAATGAATTAAGGTTAGATTTGGTTTATTTTCCCGACAAAACTGCATGTCACACACAATATAATCGAGGACAAGCGGAAAGTTGACCATTCTTTGTGTTTGTATAGTTTATGGCTCTGATAAATGGTGTCGTTTTGGTGATTTTGAGTGCTAACATGCCTTTCAAACTCACCAAAGGGGTTTGAAGGTCAAATGGTCAATTGATGTTGCTGTATTATAAGCAAAAATAAATACTGAAATGCCATAAAATAGACGGGGAAATATAAGTCATATGTACATGGCTTCTCTTTTAGTGACCATTGCAGCAGAGCGCAAAGTGCTCTGCTGGCTCAACACAATCCCAACCCCCGAGAACCTTCTGGGATTTTAGCTCTTTGCGGCGAGTTATGTTGGCTTTCAATGAACAGCAGCACAGAAAAAGCACCCATAAAGATGTCACATCACATTCTCAGCTATATATCTCAGAGTTCGCCTTTTTTTTTTTGACAAACTCTCTCTACAAGATGCCGCAAATTGAGTTTCAAGGCATCTGTACGCAGGCTTACAGCGGATGGCTGGGCGGGACGCGTTGTGGTTCGTCATGTCTCTGTGGAGACCGCAGGCCAGGGATGATGTGTGACCATGGAAACAGTGGAGCCTTCATAAAAGCATTGATCCAATGGGGATTTAAGCCAGTCATCACTTTTCTAGCTGAGTGAAAGATGATGTCATGACCAGCTAAACTACTTAAAGCCTTCATCCCTCCTAAGATGCTTCTGAGAGCTCATCCTGACCGAAGCGCACGAGTCATAAGGGCAGAGATGTGCACGGATTGGGATGTTTGTGGGCGACAGTGTTGGCAGAGTGAGTCTTAGTTGCGGCAAAGACAGGCGAGAACAAGTTTTCCCTCATTACCATGTTCTCAGGCTTTACTGGGACAAGAGTTTACTGATTGCATAAGGAAAGCAGAATGCAGATAAGCTTTCGGAGCTCTGCCTGCTTGTATGCACATTGTCTGTTTGCTGTTGTGCCATATAAGAAGGAATTCTGTGTAAAAATCAGACAGATGTTCATGTGAATGTGATTATGTCTCCCAGTTGGGGATTATGCTGAAGAGAATGCCCAGTAAGCAAGTCATTTTTTAATTATTTTGCCATTAGATTATGATTGAATCATTCATGCAGCGTAAACCCACAGGTCAGCTTCTGCAGTATGTTAACTAAATGAATCTATTTTCATGGTGCAACCCACCTGATCTATATAATCAGTCAGATATGATATCAGTCTTGGGGGTTTTGTGCGGTTTGGTCGTGGTAATACCGTCACCATATGACACCAGATGACAGCTGTGGGCACGGACAAGCAGCACACAGCAGAGCAGGTTAAATTAGATTTGCACTCCCTGCCATCCATCTCTACAATATCCTTAAAATGGGCACAATCCCAGCATTAGCAGTTGCAGCCTGCCCAAGCTCCTTTGCAAATGCACAAAATTGCTTTGGAACGGAAGGGGAGAAGGGCTGAGGGCATGGGAAGCAAAGGAGGGACAATGAGTGAGGGCAAGTGGAGGGCAGAGGCTGCTGAGAGCCGCTGAATCTTCACATATTCTATATAAGACACGCAGAAATAAAGCATGTCAGCTTGGGTCATTGCAGGGAGGATTTCTGAGGCAGGTATATCGCCACAGTGACACAACATTAGCATGAATATAACGTATAGATTCACCCGGTGATTCGACAAAGAATGTAAGATGAATTCCTTTAAGTGGAGCCTTGGCAGTCGTTCTACTGCATTCTGACAGGGCAGACATGAGTTGAATTACAATGAATACGAGCTCTCTCTCTGCAATCTGGATTAAGTATTCACTTAAGTGCCCGTCTTGTTAGGCCCTTATGGCGCATACATCCATACTCTAAATAAAAGATATGTCATCGGGTCATAGCACTGGAGAGGACACAAACACAGAGCCTCCACATCTGTGATTCAATTATGACAGAAAAGATGATCTTGATTCTTCTGATAAATGTCATTTAAACATGTTTGCCAAGTTCAGTATTTATCGGCTTCTATTGAGGAACAAAAGGTTACAGTTTCACACTCGTTTATCCCTGTGAACCCCAAAATCTCCTGAAGGGTTTGAAACGTAGGTTGGCTTTCAAAAAATAAGCTAAAATTGTAATATTTCACCAAAGTCATTTTATTCTACATGTCTCACTTGAAAAATTAAAAAAATTTCCTCTTTCTGTAAAAAACGAAATATTCTGTGGTTCAGGCGCAACCATGAAGTTATTAGTGACTAATCTGTAAGCAACAGTCACATGACAAAAACTCAGGGACTTTTAAGCTGAACTGGGCTGAAATGCAGGCAGTGTTCACACAGAGCAGGTAGGAAACAAGTATGGAAACACATTAAACATGTAAGAAGTAAAATATCTGTAGTGTGCAAAGTCAAAAATTTTCTTTTCCAGTACTGGTAACATCTGTGGGCAATTTTTTTTTTT
>OMNN01002465.1:0-13299 GCA_900302755.1 Chromis chromis | reverse complement strand
ACTTTCAACTTATGTGATTGCTGTTTAACACAAAATAAGAATCAGGGGGAAAAAACAGACAATATAGCCGAGTGTACTTTTTCCTTATTTCCAGCAGAAGTCAACTGTATCTTGAAGACAGTAAAATTATGTTAAAATGCAGAGACAGAATACTTAAGGCAAATTTATTTAGTTTTTACAATGTATTTATAATACAATATTACACACAATTTTGAATGTGTTCTGTGGTTGTTATAAACGTGGAGGTGTAAAGTTGAAGCTGTTAAGATAAGAACACGTTTACTTCTTCCATTTCTCAAGCTCTCCCATGGCTAGATAGAGCCCCAACTTTACAAGCCAGTCAGAATTTGATCCAGGTGGTACCTCACATGTAGCTAACCAATAGTTGTATAACTCAAACTTAGGATAATACTGCCACCTCCCTACCCGTTGCTTTCAGGTGAGTCATTCAGAATATGCAGTTGCTTCACCGTCTACCAGTTTGTTTTTGCTTCTACGAACTCTAAAATGTCTCAGCTATGAGTGAATCACATGAAAACACAAGCATCTGAGAGAATGAAGACCCAGTGGATTACTTTTATTCTTGATGATAATGTCACCACAACAATAGGAAAATCCTTAGTGTTAGCATGTTGTGTGGCTAATGTGGCTAACGTTATTATTAGCTTTGATTGTGTGTCAACAGGTCAGAGCTCTAAGGAAACTAAAAAGCTGAGGGGCATTCAGAGATGGTGGAAACTTTAAGACTGATTTGAACTGTCGTATGTTGTGCTTCAGTGCAACCTAAACTGAGCCGGTATTTACATTGGTTTGCTTCTCTCCTGCTCTCTGTGCTCACATAAACTGTATTTTAATATAGCCAAATTCCCAGTAAAGCTGTTCTCATTTACATATATTTTTGTTTCTGTTGTCAGACAGTGGAACTAGTATGAAATAGTGACTGAATGCAGCTATTTAGGGCTACAGGTTAACCAGCTGTCACTTCAGAGCCATTTCCCAAACTGCTGCTCTGCACCGCTGAATTACTGATTTTAAAACCGCAACCCTGTCACAGCTGTGTGACATTCCGAGATATTTCCATGTCAAATGATCGCTCAGAGAGAACGTTAGAAGATGGAAAGTCCCGGTCTATCACACTCTTCCTGGTGACAGCAGCCGTGCGGTCAGCTGTTTTTTCTCCACGGTGTCAATCACAGACGCAGAGAGAGTTTTCTTCCTGGAGGGTGAGTGGACAGCAGCAGCTCATTGGCTTTCAGAGCAGGACAGCTTGAAAACTAGGGATTATAAAGTCATGGTAAATTGAACCGCCTTGGCTGTACTTTGAGCTGAAAAATTGAAAGACACACTGTGGGGACATGTGAGACTTGAACCAATTTGCTGTAAAGGGGCACACTATGGGACCTTTAAAGCATGCCTTTAGTGCAGCTTTCAGTGAATTCACTGCAACGTAAGTGGTTTCAATTTAACACAACTGTAAGGTATAAGAAATATGCTTTTAGAAAGTGTACATGAGCAAAAAAAAAAATTCGCTTGGGTGGAGCTTTTGAGTCCCCTTATCGTTTGGTGCCCCAGGATAGTTGTCCGCTTTGCCTGGTTGATAATGCTGCCTGGTATCCACTAGAGAGACAGGAAGCAGAAATTAAGAATTAAAACTCTAGGACTATAAATATGAATAAATAGCGTGACAAATGCTTTTAATTAACATGAAATTAGTCTATAGGAACAAACAAGCATGATGGAGTTTTATTTCAAGAGTGCATTCTATGCCCTTTTGATGAGATTATAATGTGAAATGTCTGTTGTGTGAACACCATCACCCCCCTTCTGCCTGTGCACATTTGCATTTCATCACTTTCTTCTGAGCTGTCAACACACCAAACATGGTTTGTTTTGTATTATTCATCAAAATGTTATTTCAGAGTACACATGTTATAACAGTGAGGGTTGAAAGCAATGTTTCTGGAAACAAGGAAAAGGCTCTGAAATAGATAAACCACTTTGTTTTTACTTAAGCAAGCTGAGCACAGAAGAACTGCTGAAAATGACATACAAGGTTTACTGACTTTCAGTGAGAAATTAGTGAATCAAATGTAAAATCATATCAAGTATCATCTTGGTAAGTTTGCAGCTCCAGAGAGAACCATCGCTGTCCTGCAGAAACCTTGTAACTCCAGTCGCCGTGGTAACTGCAGCTGACATTGGGCCCACAAATTAATAAACAAACAAAACAAAAGAAAAAAAAAGAACTTTCATTGACCTGAGACTATACCAAACCATCAAAAACCTTCTAAAAACCCATAATGAAATCAAAGAAGTTCTATCGCTTGCCGAGAGTTTGTCTAATCGGAGATATAAGGATTTTGCAGAACAATTACAGTATGCAAGTACTGGTGTGCACTGTGAATAGTGACTCAGAAGTTTCACAACACCAAATCAAAACAAGTAACTGCAGAAAGTGTGACTGGCATTTACATGGAAAAGCTACATTACCACGTACTCTGGAGAATGTGTCTGTTGTTCTGTCTTGGTAGAAATATTGAAATATAAAAAGCAATACAACCTTCGCCGGGAAACCAAACACAGAAACTAAATGTGCTTCTTATCTTAACATTGACTCTCCATATAAGGCATGAGTTTGTTCTGTTATAAACATTTTTTTGGTCTTTGCACTCGGTTATCTAAAAAGCAATGTGCACTTGTCCACAACCTGGAGTTAGATGGAGCGTTATTTACAGCGCTATATCCTCAGACCTTTTTGTTACCACGTCAGAAGGTTTCTTTATGACTTTTAGCTCAAAAAGAAAGAAAAAAAAAGAAATTAACAACTTAACATTTACGATATTTTGCCATTCAGTTTGCCAATGTGTTCACCTTCTTTTGGTACAGACACTTCACCAAGGACAGAACATCACTAACAGGCTTCTCACTCGGATGTTAAGCATAGATACTTACAAGTTTTCAAATGCCAGATAAAATGGAAGGGAGGGAATAAAAAGAAATATTCAAAGACAGTAACTGGGTTCAGGATTATCAAATTTTTAAACTGTTAAGCATAACATAACAACTCATTCACCACATATATAATATTATCCCATTTTCCCTTCCCCAAAGATTGTTCTGTAGCCAAAGAAAATAGGGTTAGAAAAGGGGAAATCCTCTTCCATTAACTCATTTTTGAAGACCCCTCAGGAGTTCCTCTTTACATATCAAAATCGCTTTTATCTTTGCAAGGCAGAGGTCTTAGCTATGCTTAATGACATCGTCTCTCTGACGTTCCAAATCGCAAAAACCTGTCGGTGTGAGAGAGCCTCTTAGCCTTGTCCAGTCACACAGTTTGCTAAAAGCAGGGCAGTAATAGCAAAAGTAAGCCTTCGGGCTAGCACAGCACAGCCTCTGAAAGAGAGTCCGAGTATCAGCTGTTCTCCTGAAAGTCCAGGACGTGACGCTGTTTGTCAAAGGTAAAAATGTGATACCAGAAAACCAGACGAGAGTGACCACAAGACAGGCCCACCAGCATTCAGCCCTCAGAACTGGATGTTCTCTAAAACCAGACCAACTCAGTAGGGCTGGTCCTAAAGCAGCGACTCCACTTTCTTGGTGTAGTATCACTCCTGAGCCTGGCTAGTGTGCTCAGCTAGCTAGCTGCACAGCTGGGCCAGCTCAGGTTCAGGAGAAGCATTGGGAAGCTTAGAATTGAAGATCTGTAGAGAGTCCTTGATGCGGGCCACCTCTCCGGCCGATAGCTTGAGACGGTGGCGCAGCAGACAAGAAAACAGGTCTAGTGGCTGCGGTGCTGGTGGAGACAGCCGGTTAATCCGGTCTCTCATCTCCAGCAACATCAGAAAGGCGGCGTCCTGTGTACCCTGCGTGTACGGATAGTCCAGCTGGAGAATGAGATCCTTGATGCCTTCAGGGTCGAAGTGCATGCTGTATCCAAAGACTTTCAGCGTGTTGATCTTCATGTAGCCCAGGTTAGAGGTCTGGTCATCCAGGTCCAATGGCTCGTAGAAGAGAGTCTCATTCACCGTTGGATCATCTGTGACTATGCGGCTTCGCAGGTAGATGTGCACCGTTTCAAAGAAGGACTTCCACTTGTTGCCTAGAGACAGAGTCCAGTTGTAACACTGTGCTGTGGCGACGGCGTCCAATCGAGTTCTCTCCCAGTCAGGGAATTCAGGCTGAGTCACGGGCATGAACCAGCTCTCTGAGTGACTTCCCCCAAAAGGATTCACATAAATCGCTGGCACAGGCTCCAGTGTTGAATTCTTCGTGGAGCATATTTGGAAAGAAATGCCCATCAGCATGTGGATGAGATTGGACTTATTTTTATTACTCTTCAGCGTCAGCAGCATCCTCTTCCTCCAGGCAGGGTTGAACCAACTTCCCAGGCGGACGTCATTGCTGATGTAGATGGCGTGGACCTCTATTCTGCTGTCCAGTCGCTGAAGCAGGTACTTCACCTGAAGAGGGATTAACGAACTGTGAGATTGCATTCAATGCACAGGCAGACAGACAATGACAGACATAATATTTGTACACTGGTTCTCAAACACTCCTGTTTTAAGTTTTTAGTATCCAAACTCTGGCGTCTCAGGGGTCACAGAGAACATTTAGTAATTTTTGTTCACACACTGAGTGGTGCTCCTCATGAAGAGTCCTCCAATGGTCAATCAGGCAGCACTTTCCTCATGAAAAGTCTTAAGTTTTCCTTGGCCACTCTGCAAAAAGAAAGTCTGCCTGCAGGTCTTTGGCTGCCTGTGGGCAAAGCCTAAGTGGCCTCTCTTACGAGGCAACATCATCAACGATAAGAGCATCAAAGGCAAATGTATAGTGTTGATGTATGAGATGAAATTCAGTTCTGGTCACAGCCATGCAGACCTTGGCAGACAAGGGAACATTTTACACCCTTTGAATGTCCATATCTATTTGTGACTACCTGCCTTTGTATGAGGCTTCTTATCTCACACTATAGACAACAAAATGTATTCTGAGCCTGCACTGTATTCAAAACTTTCTTCTCTTGTCCCTAACACTGCAAGGTTTTGCTTGACTGATCCAGCTTTTCTCACTAACATTGTTTATTACTGGGTACTATACACACCTTTGCATGCTAAGTACGTTGTGAGCCTATGACCGGGGAGGAAACAATGAAACAAAGTACATGACACGTGTGCCCTTTGATTTTGGTCATTATTTTTTATGTTATCAGAGGCCTTATGTGTCTAATGTGCTTCACAGAGGTTTGAGAACCAACAAAAAACTATTATGAGAGCTTTGAGAACCTCAGCGTCAGGCATGTCCAAGTCTAAGTTCAGATAATGGTCCAGGGATGCGGCGATGCTCGGTCTGCAGGAACCAAGATGGAGAAGGTTGCCATGGTGACATGCTCCACAGCGGGTGGCGTTGTCAGTGGCGCACAAGGAGCAGGAGGTGGAGATGGTGCCCACGACGCAAGGGATGACACCCTGGCAGGTGGGCTGGTCCGAAGGGCAGCTACAGCTCCTCACCTCCTCAGAGAAGGAGCCCAGCACTCCGTGATCGTTACAGTAGAGCAGAGACTGAGCCCTGCTCAGCCAAAACCCAACAGGCCTGCAGAGGAGGAAGAGGAAACACACTGATGCAGGCATATATACAGTACAGCATGTTCTAACTATTGAACAAGTAATTCGCAGCAGGTTAGAAAGAAGTGTTTCACAGCTGTTTCACCTCTGACCACACTAAGCTTCACTGATTGGTGTGTTCAGAAGTATTTGTTTCTGTATCCTCATTCAACACTGCTTTCATGGTGTTTTGGAATATACCTGGAGCCGATTTCACAAAAGAGAGATTTTGACATTGATTTACGTCTAACCAGCAGTAAGACTTTATCAAAGGATGGATAACAAGCTAAAAAACCTCTCAAGTGTGGGAGTATTTCAGACAGAGACCCTACAATGTGAACTGCAAACTGGAAAAGGATTACACAGTACAGAAGTGAAAGCATCCTGGAGCGTTTTATTGAAGCTGCAGCGACAGACAGCCTGTCCTGTTTACTGTTTTTTCCAGCCAAGTATAATACAGACTATTAAGATGATAAACACATGGAGCGTGTTCTGTTAGTAGCAGTCACTTAAAATGGTTTTGTTCTCATCAAACTGAGCTACTCTCATCACTGCCTGTGTGGCACAAGAGTTCAACCAAACGTACATAATTAATGTACGTATATATTTAATCTAGTTGTTTGTGATTGACTAATACCAAATAATGTAGCCATGATAAAAAATAAATAATAAAGTGTGCACTTTTAATAGAATTTGTAACAGATGCAACTCCTGTATTTATTTTGCATATAAGCCAGCTAAGCCCAGGATGTAGCAGTGGTGCCCCTACAAAATACTGATGAGGGAATTGTTTTGTTGGAAAAATAACATGCAGGGGACGAGCACTGTCATTAAAATAGCTAATTGAGCAAACAAACAAACAGAGCTGCCTTAGTCGTGTGATCCGAATCCATGACAAACTTTTACGTGTATAACTTGCTGCTTGGAGGCTGTTGATGTTGTTTCCAAATTGCTATGGGCATTATGAAAACAATAACACACAGACTGAGCCTTGTGAAATGTGTGGTGGAAATGGCAGACCGAATTCTACATCTGGTGAGTCAGACTACACCAAAGGTGGCAGATGCAGTGGTGAAGGCCACATGTATCCTCCACAGTTTCCTTTGCTGGAAGGAGGCTGATGAGGAAAGACCATGTGCCTCCCTGACATTGAAGCCGAAGCTTGCAGTGCAGCCCGTCTGTTGTGTAGGCAGCAACAGTTGCCTCTAGGCGAGCTCTGAAAGTTAGACAGAGGTACAACACCTACTTCTCCTCCCCAGCAGGCGAAGTTGCAAGGCAGCATTGTGTTATCTAATGCCTCTCCAACTCCCACCACCATCATAACCACCTTCAGGACTAACTCTCAGGACCATCATTACTATCCAAAAAGACTCTTAAGAGCCACCCATAACTGTCAAAAATTAACATATTTCTTGTGGAAATTTTTTCCCCCAGTTCTTTTCACAAACAAGCTGCACAGAAAACACAGAAAAAAATAACTGGAAAATTAAATTAATCATATTATTTCAAATATAATTTATCAAGTACATATTCATAAACAAGACAAACAGTCACAGGAATAAGAAATAAAGCTATTGCTACATATGTATTAAGGCCATATATGTCTGTGACAGGGACTCTAATGGAAGTGTGTCAGCGAACAGAAAAAAACACCAAAGCCCCTCTTAGACATGCACTCCTTTCTGTTAATCTTCAACATGTCTGAAAGGTCACTCTGCTTTTTGTAAGTGGTCTGACCTAGTGACATTTCCAACACGGCACAAGTCTGAACTGCATGCCGTCGCATTAATGGATAAACATGCACAAGATTATACCATAGTTCAAGTTGTGTGAAGTGAATTGGTGAAGGCTTTTTTTATATGTGAGCTCCAGTGTGGAGAGCTCAGAAAACACTGTTTGCGTGCCAGAATCACAAAACACCTTCTTATCAATTATATGCAATGTCCACGAAAATAAGAAAGTGATGAAGAAAGAACAGGTCAGATTATTGATTATCAATTACTTATAGATCCAAATTGCATGCATACTGCGCCTCTCTCAATTGGTATCTCTGAAGGAAGCTGTAAGGGACATGAATGTAAAAGTAAAATGTCTGAAGTGAGCTCAGCCTGGAATAGAAGCTCAACGCTTCATCACGCTGCTAGCTTTTTAAGCTTAGCATAAATATGTTGCTTACTTATTAAAAAACATTGAAAATAATTGTCTTTTCTACATATAAATACCACTTACACTGCTTAAAAAAGGAAGTATGTTGTGACAACATTGCGTCATTGTTGCTCCGACTGCTGACAATCAATTAATAACATGATGGCAACCACTAAGTGAACTGTTGGCCAATGTCCAAATCAAAAAAAAAAAAAAAACTGAAAAAGAAAGGGATCTAGACAGAGTCTTGAATATTAGCTCCAAATAAGGATGTCCCTAGATTACACTGCGCCCATTTTCTGAAGGTGAAAAACTAATATTTGTTGTTTATTTATTTATCTGCAGCAATTTAACACCTTTTTGTGGAAGGGTGGGTGTTTGGTGTAACTGCAGGAGGAGATGAAAACGCAGACATACATAAATTACCATCCACTTTGGTGCAGTAACGGCAGCAACAAGTTCAGACTGAAATTGGCTCTGCAGAGATTCTCTCCCTAAGGCGAAGTTCAGAAAATCACACACAACATTGCCCAAATGCTCCAGTACTTCCTCCCCACCACCACCCCCAGGCCTGTGTAAATAGACAAAAATGAATGATGATAAAACAAATGGATTTGTGCAGAGGAAAAAACAGGAAGCTTTTTTCAGCTGTTGCAGCCCTCTCTCAACCCGGTAACTTGTTGCTGGTACAAAGTGGGTTAAGGCTCTGAGTTACAGGGGTGAGACGGGGAAGGAGAGAGCGAGGCGACAGAAAGGTGACTGAGGGAGAGAAATAAAGGTGGAGAGCAGAGTGCAGGAAGGAGAGATGGAGTGATGGGTGGAGGGAAAGGACTGTCAGGGAAATTAAAGTCCTCTGTAAACAAGTGCCAAGCTGTCAGACTGGGAGAGGACTTGATTACAGCGTGCCACAATAACACACACCTCACCCCACCAAGGCCCCACAACCTGTAACTAGACCCTTCATCTCTCTTTTCCTTTTCTTGCTCTCTCCATCCCGTCTTCCGTCTCCTAAGTTCTTGTCCTTTCTGTAATTCGACTGCCTTTTTTCTCACATCTTTCTTATTCCCTCCCTTCCTCCTTTTTTTACAGTTCTGTCTTCATTTCTCCTCTAAGCGCAGTGGAAAAGACTGCCATGTAATGACAGCTGAGTGAAGCTTGTGAGGGTCTTTTGCTCAGAAATCAACCACAGGTGTAGAATTCACTCAGGCAAAGGGAAGTCAGTTAAGCCTGTCATATTATTAGGAAGTGCTGGTTTCAACAGCAGTTCTGCCTTTTTCGTTGTCTGCTCGGCTGAAGTGGCAGTGAATGCTCATCAGCGGGGATGTTTCCAAACTCATGAGACTTTGCGTTCGACTTTATATGGCCTTCAGTAGATTCATTTCAGACATTTGTTCAGCTGTCTTGAACCAGATGAATAGTAAGGTTCATGGTACCTGCTTGAGACATTGCAGTGAATATTTTCGGCTTATGTAAAATGGTGAGTATTATTGAATTGTTGTTACACCACATTATTGTTGTGGGTCACTGAAACAGATAATCCATTCAGGGGACATTTCTGTACATGCTGTTGCTACCACTCTGTTACAAAGCTCAACATTTTCCCACAGTAACGCAAACTGCACACTGTGTATTGTCTACAATTCTACAATTTCATTTAGCAGACACTTTTATCCAAAGTGACGTACATACAGTAGATAGGCGGGGCAGCATTAAGGCTTGCCTAAAGGTCCTCACTGGACTGAGCCCTGACCGGGATTTGAACCACTGATCTCCCATGCCAAGGTCAAGGGGTTAGTCACTGTGCTATCCAGCTGTATATGACACAATCTGCTGACAGCAGAGGCAGCCCAAAGCTGAAATGCACAAAAACACAATGCCAGCTATGTTTTAAATGGGAATCAGCCTAAAGGCAGAAAGTCTTTACCTGTTATGAACGGTTCAGAGACAGTACCCCACTCTTAGAAAAATGATGGTTGTTCAAGAGGCTGTCCCATTTGAATAGAGTAGCTGTTGTCTAAACTGTCACTGAAATAGGAAATGCTCTTTTAGGATGCATTTTCACATAGAATTTTAGCACAGAGTTACTTTTGTAATGTTGAATACAAATGAAATTCAATTTTGATACCCAAATTTGTCCCTATGGTTGCTGTCTTAAATGCACCATCGCTCATTAAGAAGAACCATTTCTTGGAAGGGACAGTTCTTCATGTACTTTATGTGTGTCTTTAAAGTAGTAAAGGTGTTTTATTCTTATTGGATGTATTTAGTGGCAGATGATAGCATGAAGATAGTTGCAAATAAGGATTATTTTCACTGCTGATTAATCTAATTGATTAATTGAGAAAACAATCTTCAATATAATACCACAAAAAAACTGTGAGAAATGCCCATCACAATTTCCCAAACCACAGGCCAGCAACTTATAATACGTTGCTTTGTCTGACCAACAGTTCAAAATATCAAATGTAAAATATTGGAAGACACAGAAATGCTGTAAATTAGTACATTTGAAGTTCATTCATAAAATGTATTTTGATTTTCAGTTTGGATCTACAAGTTAATTTAAATTTTAGGGGTCTGTGTTTCTCCTTATAATGGCTGATTCCTTGTTTGGCCAATAAATCCATTGGACTTGTACGATGTTCATTTAATTGTTTTTCAGCCTAGACATAATAGTTTGATTTAAAATTCTCAAAGAACCATTTATTTGGAAAAATTACCAAAGAACCATTTACTGGGGTTCTTTACTTGAACCATGTGGTTTCACAAAGAACTATTGTGAAAATGGTTCCTTGAAGAATCTATTTATGCTAAAGTTCTTCGGAGCACCGTTTATTGTGCTGAAGGGAAACATTTATTGATGGTTGTTTGAGGCACCACTGGGGTTTCTTCAAGGAACTGCTTGCAGAAATTATTCTTTAAAGAACTGGAACTGAAAATGGTTATTCTATGGCATCATTACTAGGAAGATCCGTACTTTTTTGAGGGCACAGTTATGTTTTATGCTCACATTTCTGTGTATATAACTTCAGGGGGTTCCCTAAATCCAAAGCTGTGCTCTTTCCAGAAAGACAGCTTTGGGTTTTTCCAGTGTGCCCCACTCCTGGAGCCTACAGCTATAATAACTAAGCACAATGCAACAGTCTAAGCTCCCAGTAATGACAAATTATGCTGTCTTCATTAGTTTGCGTCAGTGTATCACAGTGAGCTACCTTTCTCGAGGCAGACTGATGCGGGGTTGTTTGGGGCAGCGCTTGCTCAGGGTGAACAGCTTCCTGACGATCTTCTGGGCTTTACCCAGGACCAGAGCAGTGCTGGACTCCAGCTGGGCGTAACGCTTCTGCAGGGACAAGTCAGCTGTCCAGAACTTGGCGATCATGGACACATTCAAGAAGCGGTCAGTGGGTAAACGCTTCAGGAAGGCTTTGAATTCATCTGCAGGCAGAAACAAGGAGGGGGGGAGGCAGAAAAGAGAGAACAGAACAAAATTAGATAGCCTCTAGTAATTTATCACAATACTCATTTTGAGCACTGCTAAACCTATTCAACACATTCTGTTTTATCCCTGGTGGCATGCATAGATAATGACTGAGGAGCTGGGGGAGTTTCATGTGTCATTAGAATACAAAAAAAGGCTGTTATGTTCTAATGAATTGCCATCACAAAGTAAACACCTGTGCTTCAATCTGCAGTTATACTCATTCACTTCACCATTAGAAACCCATCATGTTCACAGCGGCGTCACTGGCAACATCGTCATTTTCAAACACTCGTTATCTGACAATTGGCCGTATGGTGTCACTCACAGATGGGCTCTTTCATTTATACCGTAATTCTTTCCTCAAAAGCCTAAACAAGTTAAGAGAGCATCCGTAATCACAAGCTGAGATAACCGATAAAGGCATGTGGTAAAATGGAAAAAGGTTCTGTCAAATCTCCGCGGTGCTTCCCTTAAAATGCAAAAGTCAAAAAAATTATGGCAGGTGTCATAGCAGCATCCACACCGACCTTTTTGATGTAAAGTTAATGTTACACTGGCACTCTAGAAATTCAGTGTTACACATCCATAAACTACAAAGATGCCATGTTGACATCATATTGTTTAAACCGTAGTCTGGCTAAATACCATTCTGTTCTGCAGAATGGTCTGACTGCACTTCATTATCATTCTGCTTTAGGGGGGCAATAGCTACAAACACTATTTGTTGCTGGTATTCTTTAAATCAATTGCAGTCGTATTGGCCACAGTTAAGCGAACGAGGCATCTTTAATGTTTCCTTAAAATAGTGAAATATTTTGGTGGAACATTTTTACACGCAGAGAGCCGAGAACTGTCATTGAAATGGACAATTCACAGGAAAAAAAAGGTCTTCCTGCAGTATCTAAGCCCTGGGTAAAACTTGTTATTTTTTGGTAGGCTGGGGGCTGTTGTTGTTTCCTGCAGTGAAATAGATTTTGAAACCAGCAACATTATTTTCTTTTAAAGCGTAGAAGAGTCATCAAGTCACCCAACTGACTAAGTAATGCCAGTCACCACATTAGTCACCACTAATGGTAACAGTGCCAACAGTCAGTGGTTAAAACCTGGTATTTACAAGGTGTTTTGAATTTATATAAATGTACATGGCTCAAAATTCCATGCTTTTTCAGAGTCAAATTTCCAGACTACTAGACAGTAAAGTAAAAACTGTTATATGTTTATTATGTAAATAAGTGATATTAAAATCCAGCTGTTAACATGTAAGCTAAAATCTGACTATGTGCGCTGTTACATTGCTGAATAACTCTCAAAGGACTGTAGCTCCAGGTGCTGTAGCTCATACAAATTAATTAATACCAAACCCAGACAAGCATAGTACACAGCCTTTTATTCAGGCTGCCGTGCTAAAACAGCGAGCAACTAGGAAAAGCAACGACTCTGCCCATTCTATTGTTTCCCCCATATTTTTTTTTGTCTTTTCTAAAAATAAGAACGAAAAGATGAGCTGGAAAAAGTCAAATGTAATTTTCATTTGCAGCTATATTTACTCACCGTGTCCATGGAAACAGCAAATGAACTCAGCCATAAAGTATCTTAACTACACAACATCACAACATAACTCATACATGTTCAGAAAGGCTTCATATTTGGTTATTTGTGATGGTATCTACACCAGTCAGGCATAACATTGTAACCACCTGCCTAATATTGTGTTGGTCCCCCTTATGTGGTCAAAAAGGCTCTGAACCATTGGGCATGGACAAGAGGACCTCTCAGGGTGTCCTATGGGGTCTGGCACCAGAACGTTGGCAGTGGATCCTTTGGGTACTCTGGCTTGTGCAGTGGGGCCTCTGTCAATCAAACTTGTTCCACTGCATCCTGTTGATGCTTGATCAGAATGGGCTGTAGGAAGTTTGGAGGTCAAATCAACATCTTGGGCCATTGTCATGTTCTTCAAGATGTTTCTGATTGTTTGATGTTGTTGCCATGTGGTGGGGTGCATTTTCCTGCGGGGGTAGGCCAGTGACACTTGGGATTGCCATTTGCATGAGGGAGTGTGCTTGTTCTGGGACA
>OMNN01002464.1:13717-26972 GCA_900302755.1 Chromis chromis | reverse complement strand
TGTGTGTGTGTGTGTGTGTGTGTGTGTGTGTGTGTGTGTGTGTGTGTGTGTGTGTGTGTGTGTGTGCTTATTGTGTTGCAGCCTGGTGTTGCTTGCGTCAGGAGATGGCTATGCGTAATGTGACTGCACTCTGGTGGCATTTCTCAGATCAGAGGCTGCAGATTTAAAAACACGTGTGTCCTGCTGCATTTAGACAGTTGCAGGGATTTAATAAACCAAAAGAGAAGCTTTTTATACACTGTAAAGCAGATACCGTACAGATATTATAAGAATCATTCATACTTATTAATAGATAAATGCAGATTGTACTGACATTCATTCATTTTAAGCATTTTTCCAAATTATGCTCCTAGTATTTAGTTTGCTCTTGCTGATAAAATCACCAAAGTCGACTGATGCGGCACCAATAACAGACAAGGTTTCTGAGACATTTATTGTCAGCACAAAGTCTAAGAGCCAGTTTCCACCAAAATACCAACCATTTCAAGGTCAGGAAAATAGCGAGGTCAGAATGCTGTTTGTGCTTGTCATTGTGCAACAACAGAAATAGGACCCTATCTCTTTCTTTCAATTTAGATGGCACATTATATATTCTCAGTGGCTGAGATTCATTTGAGCTGTTGCCAGCGATCGCACAGGTTATATCATGCTGTTACATCTGTCTTTTTGGCAGACATTCCTGAGCTTTGACAACCAATGATATCTGGCAGACATTTGGGAACAAATTCCCACCTTGTGCCTGTGCTATGACCCACGTCTAGAAAACCAACTTATCATAATACAACATGAAATGACCCACACTGGTGGTATCCACATTTTGTACCATTTTTGAATTAAATTTAGGAACTTTTGTATTCCTTGTACAATCTGACATGCATTGATATCATACTGTGTGATGCAGATTGCAAAGTTTTACTCGTACAAGATGACTTGTAATAAACTTATGATACATTTTGTACAGTTTAAAGCTGTCTTTGAGAGGAGTGCTTAAAACCTACTTTTAGGTGTCCTGTACCTTAAAACCTGCCCTCTGGTTGATTTCCTGTCACCCATATAAAAAGTGAATAACATTGATCATATTGGTAATATGTGGTGTTCTGCTGGAAAACCTTAGATTTTGCCATCCGTGTTGATGAGAACCCAAATAAACATTGTTCCAGAACAAGCACACTCCCTCATGCTAATGGAAATCCCAAATGTCACTGGCCTACCCCCACAGGAAAATGCACCCCACCACATGGCAAAAACATCAAACAAACAGGAACATCTTGAGGAATATGACAATCGCCCAAGATATTGATTTGACCCCCAAACTTCCTAGACTCCATTCTGATCAAGCATCAACAGAATGCAGTGGAACAAGTTTGATTGACAGAGGCCCCACTGCACAACCCAGTCCTCCTAGTCTAAGGTCCTCTTGTCCATACCCAATGGTTCAGAGCATTTTTGACCACATAAGGGGGACCAACACAATATTAGGCAGGTGCTCATAATGTTATGCCTGATCGGTGTATACTCTTACTACTCTTTATGTTTTGCAGACTTGAGAAAAGTTAATAACCAGTTCTGACAAAAAAATTAATTGTATTCATGCAATTTTAAATGTCTTGCATTCAAGAAAAAAGACTGAATATATATTCCTCAACTCACAATGAGAAGAGAACATTTTACCACTGTGGCCACCTCCACATTCCACACCTGTCTATTGTTCCCATGTGGCTACTGCTAAACTATTAAACAAAATTCATGGGAAGTCCCTGACTACACATGTTCAGCCCTGTTATTTTAGCCGGTTTTATTCACCCTCTTGCTACTTAAACATGTATTAACCCTTTTGCAAAATTAATGCTAATACCTTGTTGGTAATATGCTGGGAATCTGCAGAAATGTTCAAACTCAAGCGTTTCATTATTCTTGAAAAAATCCGAAAAGCAGTTCTGCACAACGCTCAGGAGCATCACGACAATATATTAGGATCTTGTAGCTCTTTTGCAACGCAGCGCACTGAGGCGGTATTACGAGTGAAATGTTTTCTCAAAAAGAGTCAAATCACAACAAAATTCTTTTTTTCATGTTTACAGGAGCTCTCTGGAGAATCTATTAGCAACCAATTCACAAGCCAGAGGGCATGAAGTTGTGCATAAAAATAACATATTTGCATGTTCAGCTCCAAACAGCAGAAGGCCCTGAATTTATTGTTGTATGTTAGGTTAGTCTGTAAGTTCCCAAAATTAGATTAGATTGCGTGTCAGTAAGGTCTTTATTTTTGTTATAATGTCTTATGTTATGCAGAGGGCTACAGGGTCAAGTCCCTTCATCACACGGTTTAAAAATTCTCAGAAATGATATCGATCCAAATTACAGCAGAGCATATATTATATCTACATCAGGAATCCTCTATATTGACATTTGAACCAAAGGGCCAAATGTTTTTATTCATTAAAAAAACATCCAGAAATATGTAAGAGCATTTTTGAGGAGATTCAGCTCCTCTGGAATTAACAATAAATGACATGCCTGACCGAGATATGGAGTGGATAAGCCCCCCAATAAAATCAGTAAAAGATGGTCTGTGTGCATCTTATAAGTTTACTGCAGACACACAAAGAGTGTCCAGAAAACAAAAGTAATTCTGTAATCATAAATCCATCATTTCCTGTTAGCTTTTCACTGCATTCATTGTTAACAGAAAATGCACACCCCTGGTTGGTCCAGTGTACAAGTGGAGTACAATTCAAAGTGGTCTCTTTTTCAATAATGCATGCTCAAATGTGCATTCTTAGCCCATGGGATCAAATTACATACAGTGCTGCGCTCAGCGTGAGGGCATGACATCAACGTCTTGGTTTTTCAGAAGTGCAGCTTTGACTGACAGAGTACATAAATTGATATAATCATCTACTGAGATAAACTGTGTGAATAATCAAAGACGACTAGGAGAACTTATATTATTTTCACAAGGGGGTTGGTTTAGTAAGGATGTACTCTGGTGAAATCTACTGTTAGTACCGTTAGGCAGAGATGCTCTGGATGGACAATCCCATTCATAGTTGATAGTAACATAAATTAAAGAAAACTGAAAAATGCATTTGTCAATTAATGAAAAATCTGTAAATAAAATGTCACAGCCAGTGTGTCAAATTATCCAGCCTTGCAATTCAATATCCATATGTGATATGATACTAGTTACATTGAGTTGTAGCTTAGATACAACATTTAAAACAAGGTGAATCAGCTGTTTAACTTACTAGTTTTGTCTTTATTGTACAAACTGGCTTATGACACTGTATCCATACAACCCTGTCTCCCATTAATAACACCAATCTGTCGCAACATTAAAACTGTCTAATATTGTGTAGGTCCTCTTTGGGCTGGAAAAACAGTTCTGACCCATCGGATCATGGGCACAGAACTCCTGAGCATATGAAAGGTAGAATAGTAAGTCAGAAAACAAGTAATAAGGTTTGTTGCTGGCTAAGCAGGGGATTCTGTCTACTTCACATTATGTGATGCCTGGCACTGGTAAGTTGGCAGTGGACCCTTCAGGTCCTGTGGGTTGCAGGGTCGGGCCTCCGTGGATCGGGCTTGTTCAAGTACATCCCATTGGTGCTCGGATGAATTGGAGATCTGGGGAGTTTGTATTTCAAAGCCTTGAGCTCTTTCCAGTGTCCCTGAAGCTATTTCTGAGCAGTTTTTGCAGTGTGGTAGTCACATTGTCCTGCCAGGGCTGGGATACAAGGACTCAAGGATTCCCAGCAGGAACATAGCATTGTACAAAGATAATCAATATCAGTGTTGTGGCTGATTGGTGTATGTTCCAACTTGTTTGCATTAGCCGACTTATCTTCCTCCCAAATAATCAAATTGGACATTTTTAGTAGCCATGACCACAATCTTTCTCTAATGTGAAACCAAATCCCACTTGGTGATCCTAACAAAACTAGAATTTAATTGCCATGAGCTGAACACAATCAGTAAATCCAATTCTAATTCCCCAAATATGGTAAATGTTAAATATCTGAATACGCTGTTAATGCTCATCAACATGTATCTACTTTGGACAAGACTTGACGACTAAAAAATGATACAGAAAGAGGTGAATTAAGGACTCCAGCTATTTATACTGTAGGGATTACTGTTTGATGCTCACACATATATTTTTTCTGAACACTGTTGTTGAGTGTTAGAATAATGACCTGTTTTAGTTGAATAATCACACTGATATGCAGCACACCACTGTAGCTGTGAGTTGCAGATTTATAGATAGCTACTGGCAAGGCATATCGAGTCAGGAATATGAATGAGAAAATCCCTCTTTTCCATCCACACTTACTGTCAAGGTGCCTTTTAAGCCCCTTAATTAAGAGACATATAATAGAGACTGTGGCTGTTTGGGCAGCTGCCAGATTTGACTGTCTGCATGACTGTCCCATACAACTTTATGAAGCTAATTTACACTCTTTCAAATACGAAACTGTTTGTTTTTGTGACATGCACATTGCCAGTAAAACAAACTGACACTGTGGAGAGGCATCAAGGTACTATTATAAGGGACTGACAAATGTGGTGATTGAGATTGTAAATTAGTTACCTGTAAGTTACGCTTACACCGGACTAATGAATGAATGAATATTCTATGTTTGTGTCTTGTTACGACCAGCCTCTAGGGGTAGCTGGTGCAACAAAGAAAAAACCAGATGGTATTGGTATAGGTAAAGCAATTTATTGCTTAGTGACGAAATCAACTTACCAAGTAAAATAACACACTAACTCCCTAGCCAAACTTAAACCCCAGTAGCAACACCACACTAAACAGAAATAACAAAAAGTGCAGAGTGTACAACTACTAAATAAAACTGGTGCCTCAAACATACAACACAGAAGTCACGAGACACGAATCACCACCCACTTGGTGGCTACAAAACACAGAACACTTAATTGGCAGAGGCTAACTGAGGTCACCAAAGTCTCCACTGAGACATCCAAAATACCTCCCACGACGTTAGCCTCTGCCCACCGAAGCTACATATTCCGAGTAGCCACACACGAGACAAAACACAACACGTGGCTACGGAAACATTAATTAACAGTACACACACAACACGAGAGGCACCAGGGCGGACTGTTCACACTAAATCCCAGCCGCCTCGACTGAGTCTTTATGGGCTTCAGGTGTGACGAGGGCTGCAGTGGATTGGATGGTGGTAGAAGAACCAAGTGGTGGCCCAATCCAGGTCTTCAGCTCCAAGCTAATCAGCTCTGATTCCAGTCAGCTGCATTCTTGGAGCAGGCCTCCAAACCAGCCACAGCTGGGCATCCACAGGCCATCCTGACCATACTCAAGAGAAAAGGGGTCACCACTGAAAAACTACGGCCCACTGATATCAATGGCCGTAACATGTCTGCTCATTTACACGACTCATCCCTCATTATTATGAGCGATTATTCAGAAACATATAATAACTAATAGTAAACAAAACCTCCCGGTACATTAACCACCATCATCTAAAATCAGTATCGTCCAAACACAGACATGAACCAAGAAATCAGTCAAATATAAATCACGAACCTTCCAAAAATAACACTCCAGGCAATATTTCACACTTCGAAATATGTAAACAGAGTCTAGACCCAAGACTTAATACACAACTGCAAACAAGACAAATACCACATCTGCATCCATCAGTGCCTATTTATTATATTTTTGATCCAGTTCACATACAACAGTCAACAATCCATATAAAATAGAAACTGAGGGTTTTATCTATAACATGCTGCTATTCTGGTCCTTGAAGAACATTCAGAAAGTGCAAAAACATTATCAAAAAGGTATTCAATAAAGGCTCCAGTCTCAATACCTATAATATGTCAAGCAGGTCCAAGAACCTTTAAAGACAATATTCATTGTAAATCCTGATATAAAGGACAATATAAATAAAAAGGCACTTTCATTCTCCACCTCCTTCAGCTCACAATATTCACAGATTTTTTCATCTCCTGTCACACCTCCATATCTTTTACATTTTAATGTGCACACTGAGTGACCTCTGACTTTTAGGTAAATTATAGCGAGCAGATTTCTCATATTTAACATCTTGAACAAACAATAGGTTCTTTATACTCCTGAGTTTGGTTCTAACTGTTATTAAATAGCTAGAACACAGCTACTCTGAATTTCACCACTCTAAAAACACATTTGAAACCAGATAAAAGAGAAGAACTAGTTTAGAATAATGCTGCTGATTTCCCTGTTATTCACTGCTCCTCAACCCATTAAAATTTTTTTTCCTATTATTTGTTTGACTTGTTCATTGATCTAATGAAAGAGTGATTCCGTCCCTGCTGACTTTGAAGTTCACCTCTAATAATTTCTAGTGTACTAATTATTATTCCTGCTATTTCGCTCCAGCTGTGTATACTTAAGTGAAACAAGTAATTATAATGAGGACCTGACCTCATCAGAAAAGGAGTTACAAATCCTCAACAGCATCACCAGAGGAGTGCCGCTGATAGTAATAACTGTTTAAGTGCCTCCATGTAGTGTGTCCCTCTCCAAGCTGATCATCTGATGCTTTTCCCTGGATTCTCTTTTAATGATTCCAAGTTAAATTGTTTCTCAAAACAATCACGGTCCTTTGTGATTATATTTCTATCCTAACAACAGTCACAATTATTTGCTCTACATCAAGTTCTTTTAATTTGCGTCTCAACTCTCAGCAATTGCACCACGGAGCGAGTTACTTCCATAACCCTGGTTCTCCGGGTAGCAGAAGCATCTCACTTATCTCACAATGTTCATTCTTATTGACTAATTAGGTAAACCAATAACAACTGCAGGATTACGACTGGTAATCCAATTTTTTTCTAATATTTTTACCACTATTTCTGTTCCTGAGGGAAAAAAAACATGAGACAAGAGAATGTGATGCACCAGCACTAGCTGCAACCTACAAAAAGTATATTACAGACTATAAGGTGTCAGCAGAACTAAAATACAATCTTGTCATTTGTTAAATCAACTTTAAAAAAGAAAGTGTTTAGTGCAAACGGATGACATAGCAAACTGAAATGTGCGATTTTAATATAATCAGTTTTTCCGCTCGACTCTGAAGGCACCGGGGATGAAGATGAACATATAAGTCGTAAAGCTGAAGGAGATCTTAATCTCTTTTAGCACGGGAAAGGCTCAGTGTACCTTAGAGTAGTAAGAATTATTATTTTCGAGTCACTGGGAGAATGTGTGGGACGTGTCACAGTACGGCGCGCAGAATAGAGGACCAGAATGCAGACACACGAGACAGGCAGGATCAGCTCGGTGACTTTAAAAAATAAGAATAAGGACAGAGGCTTACGGTCGTTCAGGAAACCAGGGAGGTGCAGGTTTGCATACAGATTCAGGCAGGAGCACGGTGACAAAAACAACTGTGACAAAGTGGAAGGGGACAGGTGGAAATGGGCACGTAAACATGTGGACGGTGCTAATGGGGGAAATGGGAACAAGCAGGTAAGTCGTTGGAGAAGGTGATTCACTGGTGGATGAGGGATTCAGGCGACTGGGCAAAAATAGTCAGAAGGTGTCTGGTGGTATTCCTGCCAAATCTGTGAGGGCTTAGGGCTGTCCCACTGTCAGATCATAAAGCCCATGAGGACTCTCTTGCAGACATTTTGACCTCTTTATGCACATTCACAGTCATTTGTCAGCATTTTCTCTAGACTTCGCCCTAGGGAATTACCCACAGTTCATAGTGTTGTGATGCTAAACACAGGGTTACCAGGGAAACCGGTTGAAAAAAACAGGTAAACAAACAAGCCTGAAAAGAGCAACCAAGGTTACATGTAAGTCTAAACGCATAGGTTACTGGTGATTCATTGTAGTTGTTTGTCCTATGGTATGACTGAATGATGATGAATTCCAAATATGTTTTCCCCGAAGTGCCTTGGCTACAAAAAACCCACAACGGTACAAGACATGTTTAGCCATCATCAAGGTATTGCCCATTCTAAGCATTTAAAGCTCTTGCAGCCAGTCATACTCCATCATTAGGAGGACGGAGATTAGATCTGGGCCATTGGCACCGATTCCTTGTGTGCTCGGGAGCTTGTGCACCCACTGGGAAATTTATGCTATGTGCAGTGAATTTTTAACGTGGTGTCTATTTTGGAAATATTATTGTTGTCCAACAGCTTTCCCTTAGTTACTAGTTTTTCCAAAAGTTCACATTTAATTGACAGGCAGTGTGATACCCTTACTGGCTCTGGGTCACGTTGTCCAAAAGTGACTAATCAAAAGCACTTTGGTGGCTATTAAGGTAGCTATCATCGTCCTATTTTAAAAATTCTGGAAAATGATGTGTTATGTGCAGTATGTGCTGATGTATTGTGCTAATTTCTTTATGTGGCATTTTACTTGCTTGGTGGTAGAGGCTAAAGGTAGGGACAAAGGCAGAAATCATTATGGTGGTATACCAGATCTAATGAAACACCTCCACAGAAAATGATACTTAATGCATTCTGGCCAGTTTCTAATTTAGAAACCAATTACACATGCAGCTTCAGAAAGGCAAACCAAACAACAAACAAAGGTACTGTAGGTATCAGCCTTTTTAAAAATCTTGTTAATTACTTGTGGTCAAACACAACCCTTTTCTCTTCAAGTCCAGGAATGTCAGTGTGGGCATGTGGCCTTATTTATTTAATGGTGAACACGTTGCTCATCACCAAATTGAACAGATTCTTTGAACCTCTGCTGGTTAACCAGTATTTTCTTTTCTATTACTCTTCAAAAGTTACACAGAGTGCTGAAAGAAAGGACAGTTTAAGTGATGAAACGAGTAAAGGGTCACCTTCAGAGCTTGTCGGATCCTTTAGTTCATCTATCCAAAATTTAATTTATTTTAAATTAAAGCTGAGGGAAAAAAAGTTTTGCTAAATTAATTTCAAATCCATGGTAAATGGATGATGGAGTCTGAGCATCATAGTTGAATCTGGTTTAGGTTTAGGATCTACTTGTTTTCTCTGGTAGCTATTTTGACTGCTAATGAGACACAGTTACGTGTGGTAGCTGCCAACTGCTGATATGTTTAAATACTTTACAACTTTTTATTTATATTTAAGCTGGAGCATCACCTTGTCAGCACCATGGTATCCTGTTAATACAGACCAACTATAAATGCACATCCCGTTCATGTAATGGGCAAACACAACCTTTGTGCTGCAGCCAACACTGAATACAAGTACTTTAAGTGGAAACAGAAACATGGAGAAAATCAAGAATTTGCAAATTAAGCAGAAAAAAAATATGCAGGCGGAAAAGAGACAGAAATTGATTCAGGAGTCATCTAACAGAGAAAAATGTAGTCTACAAACACTGAGGGCAGAAAAACTGTCAAGGTCTAACTTATTGATATTTTAAGACATCATCTAAATCCAGCCAAATTCCAATACAAAGCTCTGGCCTATTTTAAAATACCTGACAGATGTTCTAATAAACCATACATACAGTAACAACTACATTATTTTAAGGGGTTTTCACTTTAGTAAGGTTTTTAGATACAGCAGCAAAATTGTTCCATCATATGAGTTTTGATCATGATGTTAAAAATGAAATTTGTAATGTCATTTTGTTTGATGGTTCATGTAACACTTTGCAATTCTTTGTTCAATTCACACCATCAAACTGAATCAAATAAAAAAACTGGTGGGGAACTTTTATCATACATTATTTTTTCGACTCCTCCACAGGTAGATAATGGCCTCACAGTTGAATTTTAATTGTTCACATTTGGGTTGTTACAACAGGAAAAAATAATTACTCAGTATTCCTATTTTCTATTTCTATGCTTTGCGCTTGTGGTTGGACTCATACATATAGTCTTTGTTGGACTGTACCATTACCGCCTTGGGGAGTAGCCTACAGCCAGCCACAGGCCAAGTAGTACATGCCCATTAAGTATTATATAGTACATCTGATCATGTAATAATTCGTCAGCTACGCCATACATGTTAATAAAATGTTATAGACATATTGGTGCAGCATCAGCAGTGATGCAGGCGTTGTACTGGAAGTGAAGAGGGAGCTTTACATACAGTCGATCTAGGTTCCAACCTGCATCTATGGTTGTGAGCTCTGGGTAGTACTTGAAAGAATGAGGTCATTGATACAAGCAGCCGAAATTAGTTTCCTCCGTAGGGTGGCTGGGTTTTGCCTTGGAGGTAGGGTGAGGAGCTTGGACATCCAGAGGGAGCTCATAGTAAAGTTGTTGTGTCAAAAGGAGTCAGATGAAGTGGTCCACGCAGCTGATTAGGATGCCTCTTGGGCATCTTCCTTTAGGGGTTTTCTGGGCACACCCAACTGGGAAAAGACCAGTGGGATAGACAAATGTATAAAACGTTTTGGTGACCCAAGAAAATAAATGGGTGGATGGAAAATATATACACAGTATATCAACAATATATTCTCTATATTATTATAATAATAATGTTGTCTTAATTTCCATTGTCTTTTATTCATTCATAGCCATTCATTCATTACTTCATTCATTTATTAGCCTGTAGGCTACGGCTATTTAAGGATTTACATCTTAACATACACACTCATGGGCACTGTCATCTTGGCAGCTCTAGTCTATGTTTAATCTAAACATCAATAACAATACATTGGCAGATATGTTTACATGCGTCTCCAAACCTCCCACAATAGGTTAGATGATATTATTGCATGGTCAGATGTGCTACCTATGCTACATTATCCGACTGTGCTACTGGGTCTGTGATTGGCCCACAAAGACTCTTATTGCCCAACCCCAGGTGCAAAACACAGAAATGGAAAATTTAGTAGTTTCTATTTTTTATTCACAAATGTAATTCTGCAGCAACAACCCAAAATTGAACATTTAAGAATTAAACTGAGAGACAATGATCCATTTGTGAAGTAATCAACAACAAAAAAATGGATAATGAAAGTTTCAAATCAGTTTTTTCATTTAATCTATTTTGATTGTGCAAACTGAACAAAGAATTGCATAGACTAAATTTGAAACCGACTGTCTATGCTTTCAATTTCTAGACTCTATAATTACCATATTGGGTTAAGACACAGCCTTAATCCAATGATGTCATTTCAAAGTGAAGTTTGGGTGAGCCCATGCAGTCATTCTGCTGCAGGAGCTGTGGCGAAGGTGTTGTGGAGGATGTGAAAATGGGTGGAAAAAAAAAACTTGAGTAGAGAGGGGTAATATTTCACGGTCCTGTTTTGTCTGGTGGCAGTTATCAGCAGCTGCCAGTCTGATAATTGCTGCTTGAGGCCCAGCGCTACTCCTTCAAGTCTGCACTGACAGCCCAATTCAAGCCTTCAGCTACAGGAGCTGCTGCCTGCTGCTATGTAGCTGTTGGGGTAACGCTGGCTTTTGTTTGATATTATAGCTGAGCTGCTTGTGTCAAGTGCTTACTAAAAAAAAAAAGTCTTGCAAAGTCTGTCTTATCCAAAAGACTGAAAGTTTATGTATACATACAAGATATATTTGGAAGAGGTGATACTAAATACCTCTAAGTGCACAATACGTATTTACTCATAATTCTGACAGCGGCCATTATTTGATACTGGTACAAGCTGTATACAGACTCATATCATATATATTTCACGATGAGTTTAAAAATGCATCGTGCAGTGAGGCTGGCCAAAGTTTTTGTCTGATCATTTGTAAAGTGTGAAACAAGCCAACATACAGTGGTGGGGTGTGTGCGTGCGGAGAAATATTAAGGAGAAATAGATTGCCAAGGAGGGCCAAAAGAAAAACGACAGGAATTTTCTTTGATTTAAGACCCGGCGTTCCTCTTTGAAGAGTTGTGGCTGTGTTGTGTACAATCAACACGCTCTGTCACTTAGCCACCAGATAACTGATGTTCCACTCCCCTCATAACCAGAAGCTATCAGTCTGGGACTTCTGCTTGTATCTTTCCTGTCGTCTCTCAAGTAAATTACAGCTCAGCAGTTCCAGATAGCTTGATGTTCTTCCCCCTGCCCTCCATCTCTCTCTCCCTCCTCCGTCCTTCATTTCGCTCTTTCACTTTCCAATCTGCAGATGGTTTAGGTTAATTTAAGCAACATGTGTGCATCATTAAACTCAGTTATTGTCATTCAAATGTTAAACTATTTTTTTTTTAGCTTTCTGTTCCAGCTGGTCGAGCGCTCTCATTTGCTTAAGAGACTGCTGATTTCATAAATTTTTAATTAAAGTTACTGTATGACCAAAAACTTAAAAGGGAATAATGCTACTACAAATCTCTCTTTATTGTCAGACTGTCTCCTCTTAGCATTTATGTATGCTTTATAACCAAATGTATATCCTTAATGAGACAGCAACTGTTGTCTTTGAAAAATAATAGGGCATTACCAATATTTCATTAGTTTGTTGGCTGTTATTTAGGCCAGTGACTCGCTGGTAACTAACTAGTTGTGGGAGTAGATTTCAAGGTTTGAATCAGATAGCCTAGCACAAATTGCCTTTGTCTTTCTCACTGACTAACTTACTGGATGGATAGGAAGGTGAACACTGAAGCAAAAGCCTATTTCTATTTCAACTGGTGCAAAAAAAAAAAAAAAAAAAAACGGTCGTGAGCTGGTTGATTTTCTGTTGGAGTCTCCTCTTCAGGTGGTTTTCTAACAACCTCCAGCTCTGCCTTCCAAAGAGGAGCCGTTAGTGAGAGGTGATAAAACTGCACCATCCGGGCTTTCGTTAGAGACAGCCCTGGCCAGAAATAGAAGACTCAACTGGAATTAATTACACCAAATGTCACATGGCTGAAGATTAGGCTGAAGACAACTCATCTGGCCGGATAATATGAGAAAGTCTTAATAATTAGACCCACAGGAAAAGATCCATCAAAATAAGGAAGTGGAGAACATACTGTACTTTTGATGTAAATGAACCTATACGAGTCTAAACAGAGTCGAGGATCGGTGAATGCTTTGTAAGTTAATGCTGGCTGATGTTTTCTGTTGAAGCTGTCATTGAATTACTCTCAATTAAGCTTCTTTTCGGGGAAGAAATCGCAGCCCAGGTCCCTCATTATGAATTGGATCAAAAGTCTTCCTGAAAAATTCTCGCTGGAGTATGCCCTGGGTTAATTAACAGGTTGGTATCTGCAGCAAATGTTCTGACCAACTTAAATGTTTTTAGAATTGATTTTCAGCCAAGAGGAGTCATTTTGTAGAATATAACTCCATGTTTATTCATCAGTGTACAAGTTAATTATT
>OMNN01002464.1:0-10380 GCA_900302755.1 Chromis chromis | reverse complement strand
CAAACGACTAGCTAGTATCGCCATTTTTGTTGTAATTTATCCCTTTTAATTCACAATACTTGCCAACACATAAACATTGCTCTGAAAATGTGTATTATTCAATGCTCAGTTATTATCTTCTGATCCGTAATGACTGATGTCACTAGCATCAGTATTGCAGACATGTGCATGGTGCATTGTGGGGAATTCTGAAAATATGGAGGTGTGGCAATTTTTGCACGGCATGCACTCATGCTTTTGTCAGATGTATATAATCTGCTCCTGTTGTTACAGGTTTCATCTGCAAAAACTTAGGTCATGAATACTTTGAAAAGTCATGTTTAATCATCTGCACCACACACACACACATGCACAATCCATGATTTACTTTGCGAACTTGAAAGACTGGTACACAAGCAAGCTAGCTAGCAAATACATATGTAATGTTAGACTAACTTAATTAACAATTTCTACATTCCACATCCCCCCCATATCATTAACTTTTACAAAGGAGTTCAAAGGATGGTCCTCACTTGAGAAATCATCCATCTGGAGTGATAATGGGGGACAAGAGGGACAAAATCAACAGGTCAACAGTGATGCAGACCCTTACTACTGTCTGCTGATGTAACTTAACGCATTTGTCAATCATCGCCGCTTATATTAGATATGATTTTCATGGGTGGATGAAGGCAAGGGAAACGAATCCAGCACTATTGTTGGACAAACTGTTCGTCTTTCTAAGCTTTTTGGCATAAGAAGGTAAGTAAACACTTTTTGGCGTAAACCTGAGTTCTACACAACTGGTGTCACCAGCTTTTTGCGTACTTGAGTGGCAAATTACACAGGTATACTTTGATGTCAAAATGCATACAGGTTGGCAGTACTGTAAAAAGAACAAAAATGGACAGCCTTAACACTTTTAGCTGTCAAAACAACAAGAAAATTTGAATTTTTTTTCCCCATTTGCAAGTCCTATAAAAGTCTATAAATAGTATTAGCCACAATATCAGCTTCAGTCACCAACCATTCACGATTTAAGTGCTAAAGTTGTTGCTACATCTAGAAATTGAGGAAAAATGGGGTATTGCAAGCAATAATAGACAAATAAAAGAGAACAATTAATGTGGGTATTATGGTATTTAGTTGTGCACATGTGTGACAAATCCACTGGCCTTCATTTGACTTGCAAGAAGCACAAACTGAGCCTGTATTCTGTGTTTTGGTAACACAAGAATAACTGTGGATATGGTTTTCATGTACGTGCTCATAGTTGACATAAAATTGTTATGTCCAGTTAATAAGACTGGCTGTATTTGAATTTAAGATAAGTTCATTTAAACTGAAGGATCTCAGCATATGTGGTGCTGTTCTTGTTCACATTCTTTTCACCTTGCTGTTTCCTTTAGACTAGAGCTCTTTTTGTTAGAATTATTGCATGTTTTCGTCGCCATAATATCTCGAGGATAGGGCATTTGTCTTTGACCGACCCAGAGAAATGAATCTGCAGTTTTGTTTCCTCCAGAATCAACAAACACTCCCTCACTATGTATCTTTTTTCCTCATGCGAGTATCAATACATTACCCCAGTGTCTGTCTCTCTCCAGTGGCTCCCTTATGTACACATAATTGATGGTAAATCCTATGTCTGCCTTCTAAGGCATTAGATGGCGTTGTTCCTGACTTATTCTCTGTAAGCTCACACAGACTCTGCCCTCACATGGCACAGGACTCCTCATCAGTTCATCTACAGAAAAGAAAAGCACTGGATTGAGTCCTCCCCCTCTCCATGCTGTCTTCTCAAATCCAGACTAAAGACCGATTCATCCAGCGCAGTTTACAGACGACCTTTCCGCCCACCTCGCAGCCTTTTCTTTCTCTTTATATATTTATCACATACTTTGCTGCAGTCAGTCACTTACTGGTTCTGCTGAGTGCCGTGGTATTGTCTGTTGTTCTCACATCCACTCACACACATGTGCAGATGGACACCGACACAAACAAGGGCTCTGGCTCTGGTGTTTTAAGTGACCTTGTTTTTTTCATGTGTTTTTATGACCACAGCTTTGTGCAAAAGCAAAAACAAGGGTTGTGTACAAGCACTGTGTGTCACTCCAGTCTGTTAAAAATCGATCTGCAAATGAACTCAAGCCAACTTGAATAAGCTGGTTAAGTTGAAGCATTAAAGAAGCGTATCCACTTAGTCACCCCAATTGCCAATAAAAGCTGAAAAATCTAATGTCATAAAATTCCAATGTGATAATAAGAATGATAGAGTATCTGGGACTCTGCACAGCAGGGATCTTTTTTTCTTTCTTGTCATGAGTACAAATATTCACACTTGGGGGAAGAATGAACAATTTCCTGTGACTGAAAATCTCAAAATGCTAAAAATAAAACTTTAGATTTTGTTTTGTTTTTTACTAAAGTAGCAAATCTTAAAAAGAAGTGTGTCAAATATAAGAATATTTCAGTTACTCAAGTACCTAAGAAAATGTCATCTCTCTTTTGTTTTGCAGTTATAACACTATATGGAGCCCATGCATACATATGGAGTCACTCATATACGTATATGGCAATATACAATACATTTAATAACACTATTACAGTCTATATATTTATACACAAGACAACTATCAGATTCTGCTGGTGGTGCACTGCCTCCATAAAAAGCTGTCTCAGCACCACTTAGGACACAAACTCTTTGGATCTGGGTTTTATCCACCCATAATAAGCCAGGCAGACTTCCACGAACAGTTTGCTTCAAGTTCTTCTTCAGTCTCATTATCTAGCAGTTATGTACCATAAACTCTCTTACGTTGCTTATCTTACATGGTACTACATCTATTATGGATGTCATATGCCATACAGTCAGGGACAAATCAGACTATAATGTAATTCTTTACCAAAGTACAGAAACCAGACTCACTCTTAAGGAAAATATACTATGAGAAATCAGTAAGTTGAAAGGGAAGTCTGTATAAGTGCATTTATAAGCACTGCTGGGAAGAAGTTCTGCTCAAAATTCTCCTCATGTTGCTCAGACCTTTCTCCAAAAGCTTAATGCAGACATGCAAACAGATCCAAGTCTCAGATTCAACACAGCAGCACGTATTTACAAAGTAATATGATCCTGCACATAGCCCTGACCTTTCTTATCTCAAAGATAAAAGGTTTTTAAAATGAACTTCATAAGTTCTTCTCTTTTTTTCTCGTATTTCTGATAGATTCAGAGCGGAACATAAAAGATTACTGAAATTCTTCCCCTCCCAAACGAGTCTTTACCTGAGCAGCTGTGGAATTACCTTTAAAATGGATTTGGAGCCGAGTTCATTGACACAACAAGGATTTTTTAAGGTCAGTGGGAAGATAAGAGAAACTACTTTTTCATCCCATTTAATACTACTAAATTCAGTTCTTGTCATGTCAGTTGTCGCTGAGTAAGTCAGCTATCCTGAATGCAACTAATATTTTAAACAGACCAAATGAAAAGGAGAGCAGCCTCAGAAACTCAAACGTCACTAACAAAAGCACAAAAAAAGTGATACAAAATTTCAAGGAACACAACTACCTTTGAATACAATAGTGAGATCCAATTCCTGTATTTCTAGTCCTATTAACTTTTTTTCACACATTGCAATGTATCGTAAGTACAGGTGTTGTTCCAAAAACTAGAACATGAAAAAGTTAGTTTTTTTGGTAATTTAATTCAAAAAGATAAACTTTTATATAATCTATGTTCATTTATACATTCAATATTTGGTGCTTTACCACAAACTACTGCATCAATGTGGCCTAGCGTAGCATGGAGGCGATCAGCCTGTTGCACTGCTGAGTTGTTATTGAAGCCAATAGGTTGCTTTGATAGCAGCCCTTAGCTCTAGGATTCTACAGGGTTCAGGTCATGCGAGATGGCTGGCCAATCAAGCACAGTAATATCATGGTAAGCAAAACCATTTGGTAGTAGTTAATGTACTGTGGCCAGGTGCTAAGTCCTGCTGGAAAGCTGGAAAAGGAAATTAGCATCTCCATAAAGCTTGTCAGCAGACAGAAGCAGGAAGTACTTTAAAATCTCCTGGTAGATGCTGCGTTGACTTTGGACTTAATAAAACACAGTGGACCAACACCAGTAGATGACATGGCACCCCAAATCATCACAGACTGTGGAAACTTCCCACTGAACTTCAAACATATTGGATTCTCTCTTCCTCAATACTCCAGGACCATGATTTCCAAATGAAATGCAAAATTAACTTTCACCTGAAAAGAGGACTGTTTTTTTTCCTTAGCCCGGGTACAATACATCTGACATTGTGTCTGATTCAGAGGGGGCTTGATATTAGGAATGTGTTGTAGCTTCTTTCCTGAAGAGACACCAGCCTTGGTTCTCTCCTTGTGAAGCTCTCCCAAGTTCTTGAATCAACTTTTCTTGACAACCCTCTCAAGGCTGCGGTCATCCCTGTTGTTTCTGCACCTTTTCCTTCCACACTTTTCTCTTCTAGTCATCTCTCCATTAATATGCTTCGATATAGCACTCTGCCAACAGCCAGCCTTTTCAGTAACGACCTTCTGTGGCTCCGTGTGGAGAGTGTTGATGATCATCTTCTGGACAACTGTAAAGTTAGCAGTCTTCCCCTTGATTGTGGTTGATGTACTGAACTAGACCAAGAGATACACATTATTTATACTATTTGAATAGTTATTTACTCAAACACAAAATTAAATATTCTAATATTGTCTGTTACTATACTTTGAGCTATAAGCCATAATTGTCAAAATGAAAAACAAAAAAGGCTTTAAATATTTCACTTTATGTGTAACCTTTTTGAATTAAATTATGATAAACATTAACTTTTTTTTTTTTCAACATCACATTCTTTTGGGCTGCACTTGTACATTATTTTGTTTGTAATTTAACAACTGGACGACATTCCGAAGGTTAAAATATTGTTTCTCCTAACATGTAAGATGCAAATACTAAATTAGCCAGCACTAATGTTGTTGTATTGTGGGATAAATTGAATAAAAATGTCCTAATTTTGTAGTGGGTTACCTACATTTTCTAAATTGTACACAGAATTTAAAAAAGTCACGATCTGGTTGGAGAGTGAGGCTATCTGAAGTCCCTTTAGCTGCTTCGCTATGACAGCCCATGCTTATTTGTTTTGGCGTGTGCAAGCTGCCATCAGTCCAGTCACATGAAGTAGCATGACAGCACTGATGTAGAGTGATCGATGCGAAATGCTGAACAAAACACCAGAGCCATGACCACTTAGATCCAAATATGTCACAAAAAATCAGGAAAAAAAACATTAAGCTAACAAATTATTGAATTACTGAAATAATTCCAATTAGAATATTTACCAGTAACCGCAGATGGAGTATAAAACTCATAAACTGCTTGCGCTGACTTTATTAATTTTAAAAGGATTAGTGCTATTGTTGCCAAATGGAGGCCTTTCATATAACTCCTAAATAAGTGGTGCAAAATAACATCCCCCAAAGTCAAAGTTTTCACTTGTTTGTTTTAAATCCTTGACATTTGTAAGAACTGTAAGAAGAGTTTGTGCGGTTATTTATAATGATGGCCATTTTTTCCTTGCAGTTGACTTTGCGGTCCGATCAGTTCCCAGTGGAACTGGGAGGCCTTCAGCGATTTAAGAGAAGGGAACTCCCTGCTTTTCATACCCTCGAGCTGTGTTGTCTGTCAGTGGACACATCAGAGCTGTCAGTCACATGGTGCACCAGAGCATTAACTGCTAAGACATCAGAGATGTCTCTGTTCCCTAACTGACAACCAGACAAAGGATGGCCCTCCTAAATCCACTCTTATACTCACTAAGGCCACAATTAAAGTAATCAGTTTTATGCTTTATACTTAAACTATAATCATTTTATTTCCCATTTTTATTTTTTTTAACGCTCCACCAAGTTGATGTCTTTTCACTTTGCCTTTGCCTATTTCACGTACTTGTCCATTACCCTACTTATATTCCTCGTTTCTGCTTTTTTTTTTTTTTTTTTTTTTTTACAGAGATTCTCAGTCTAAAGTTCACCCAGCAACATTACACTGCCATAAACAGCCTCGGTCTCACTCACCAGCCATTCTACCTAAGTATTCCTGGTAGAACGACAAATTTAATGCACACATTAAGTGGGAGACTGGCTGTGCGATGGTGATTCAGTGTGAATTAACCACCAATATCCTCTTCCACAAGGACAACATTATCTCCACGTAAGCATCATTATTGCAAAAAATTTAAAAAAGCTAAGTGAAAGTGTGCAGATGTCTGTGTGCATGACAGAATGAATGCAAAGAGTTCCATCTTCCAAAACACTCCCTTGGTGTAATTATTTCCAAAGGCAACACTAGCATTCACACTGTGACTTCAGTATAAGTTTATTGGAGCTCTGATTTAGGTTTGATAACACAGTCAGTTATTTTCTCCTCATCGTGCTGAGGACACCATTTCATCCCCCTCCCCTTGGTCTAATTCACTGCCAGTTTCAATTAAGAGTCGTAATTACTTTTCTCCCTGCTCTGTAAAATGAGTCCGTTCACGTTGATAAAAGATGACACTGACAGTTGTTTCAGAATTTCTATTAAATACACTCCAGAGTCTATTTATTGTTTGCAACTCAGGATAAAAAAAACATAAAGATTACATTAAATAATGTGACATCGATGGAATTGCCTTTCTCTTGTCATAAACATGCCCAAAAAAAATCCTCTTTATTCTCTGCTAGAATGTTTATGAAGTACTGGGTTTGCTTTTAAAGCCCAAGTGATGAAGCACCATAGTCCATTAATTGCTAATTAATTAGTTGTTAGTAGTGTCTGTTGAATTTATATTTTTAGAATTAAAAAAACTGTTTAAATCATTAAATTTTTAAGGCCATTTCAGTCTAGATTATGAGGCAAAAAAGACAATGCCTTTGGAAACCCACTGTTCTCTTTTGGTTCTTTATAAGTTCTTGTTTTCTCAAGATTTAAAGTCCCTCTCTGGTCATTAATTAAAGCCCTAAAACGCATCTCCATGTATCAAAATTACATATTTACAAGGGTTTTCCCATGAAAATAATTACTTCAGGCTTTAAAATAGCTCAGATGTCACTCTACGCCTTTTCCTCTTTTAGAATGTGCAGAGCAATGAATATGCAAATTGTCCCCACCTCTATCTTCAGCACCCCGTTAGTAACCTAACAGAGATAGATAACATGAGCCTTCAGCTTGACTACATTATCAAAGAGCTAATAATGTATTGCTAATGTTGGATAAAGGCTCACAGTTTTTTCTTTTCCCACTTTGCCGCTTCTCCTCTGATATAGAACGTATAACCCCCAAAAGTTTATAGGATTGGTTCCTGAGGCCGGTTACGTATCAAAGTCTGGAATCTGTATTTTGTAGACTTTCCTCAGAACACTGCCATTCCAAGGTGGAAATGCTCAGCCATGACTCTGAGTTTGACTGCTTATTTTGCACATCATTTGTCTTCTAGCGCATAAAAAATAACAAGGTCAAAAAACGTCATTTCAATAGAGTGGGTCTTTGAAGCTTTTCTCCATGCAGTTACCAACAAATCTAAAACAGTGTATCTATCTAACAATAAAATTCAGTCAGACAAACTTGCAAAACTCAAACACAGCAAAGTTTGCATGTGACAAACCCACAGCCACCAGTGTAGCACTGGAATATTTTAGCATCAGTTACTACTTTAAATAATTTATTTTTAATGGCTAAGGAACAGCATGGGAACCACTTTAACCTATGAACTTGTGTGTGTTCATTCAGTGGCGATACCAAAAACTATCCACATTAGCCATTGTGACCAAACAGCCACAGCAAAACTTAAAGATGAGTTCACTGTACAGCGAATCACTCCACCCAGTTTTAACTAGTTCCTAATTTACAGGATGTACACCAATCAGCCACAACATTAAAACCACCGGTCTAATATTGTGTAGGTCAGCCTTGAGGCATCAAAACCGCTCCAGGACATGGACAAAAGACATCTACGGGTGTCCTCTGGTGTCTGGCACCGGGATGGTGGTAGATCTTTTAAGTCCTGTGGGTTGTGGGGTGGGACTTAGATCTGGCTTGTTCCAGTGCATCCTGTGGATGCTTAATTGGAATTGAATATGGGGAGTTTGGAGGCCAGATCAAGGCCTGTGGCTCTTGGTTCTGTACCTCAAGTTGTTCCTTGACAGTTTTTGTTGTAATTCAGGCTACACTGTCCGGCTGGGGAAGGCCACAGCTGTCAGGAAGTGCAGTTACCATGGCGGTTTAGGCAGATGGTTTATACTAAAGTAACGTCCACATAAATGTCAGGACCCAAGAATTCACGAAAACATATTGCACTGTAATGAAAAGATCAGTTCTTACACTTTACCTGTCAATAGTTTAAATATTGTGACTGTTTGGTGTAAATATAATTAGGAAATCCTGAACCGTTCATGAAATTATCTTCACTCCAAAATAAGATAATCTTCAAAACAAACCCTCATAAAAATATATTTCACCCTACGCTTCCATTGCCTCAGAGCGAGCCTGCAGAACTGAGAGTGATTTCCAGTCCTTGAGGTAGGCTTTACAACATTATTAAAGGCCGTTGGCTCGGTGTTACCACAGTCTGAACTCTCTCTTCTCAGTGGGAGACACAAAATTCCCAGCAGCGATATGGTGAACACTGCAAACAGGGTGCCTCTATTGATGGTGGCTTCTTGAAGAGGTACAGAATGAGCTAACTTTTATTGCCGCATGAGAACTCCAGCTGCACATTCGGATAGAGGTACATTTGTGTCTCTGGAGATTCTTCATCTGGCTCAAAGCGAGTTATCTGAGCTTGCAAAATCAGCACAAGAACAGCTTGTATAGTCAGTATGAGTAGACGGAAAATCTGGGTACACGCTACCGCTACATGATGGTTCATTTAAAAGAAATATAAAAGGTTCTAGAGAGTTAAAGACATAGTTTGGCATGTTGGGAACTATGTGTCTTCGCTTACTTGGTGACAGATGACATGTCAGTACCACTTTCATATTAGTCTGTTAAATATGAATCTCCAGCCAGCAGCCGGTTAGTAGCTCAAGACCAGCATAAAGACTCGAAAAAGAAGGAAACAGCTAGACAAAGACGTATGGGAATGTCAAAAAGACTCAGGTACATGTACTTACCGCCGTGATTTCCACAATTATTGTCACCACCATGAGGTGTAACCAGGGGCCACTCCAGAGAGCCACCATTGTATGGATTAAACAAACAAGATAGAAGAGTTAATAAAAGAGTTTTAGAAGTACTGAATTTTGTTACCCTACAACTCTGTTTCCTAGAAATTAGAATTGATGAATGAAGTGTGACATTACTGAACTGCACCAACTGCAGTCAACAGGAAGTGGTCGGGAAAAGAAAACGCATTGTGTGTGTTTTTAACTGCCAAATAGGTAATCAACAACATTTTATCTTGGCATAAATAAAGAGCATAACCTGCTCACTTTAAAACTATATTTGCTGTTTTGCCCAGTTTCCAGGTTTTAACCAAACTACTTAATTCCTTACTTCAGATTCATATTTAGTGATATTGATCTTCCCATCTAGCTCTCTGCAAGAGGCAAATAAGCATATTTCCCCAAAAAAAATTTCAAACTATTCTGTAAGAAAATATTGTAATCGGTTCTTGACACTCATAACCACTTTATCGAAGGTATTAAGAAGCTGAAATGAAAGTGATACTCCAGTCTTTGTTAAACGTTCTTGTACCCGCAGCAGGATGCAGACATATGACAGCAGTAGGTGAGGTTTCAATGAATTTTGATTATGATGGTCACTGCTGACCTTACTTGCGGGAGTGTGGTTTGCTGCTATGAAAATATATTCATTTGGAGCTTTGGGGCACATCAGTTTTGACAGCAGCCAAGAGATTAAAATGTTCTTGTCAACACTCTGCTTTTGTACATCGCATGGTGACATATATAACGAAAAGTATACGGTAACCTGAAGTTCTTTTGAGAAATGGTTTTCTGTGTCCCTACAGGTCTGTCTGTGACAGCTAAAAAGAAGTTCCCAAACTCCCCTGCTCAAACTGAGGTCATTAAAAAGTGCTGCCTTGGCTCTAAGCTTAGACACACAAAAAAAGCTGCATTATTTTGAAAAGAAGACTATGGGGGCAAAACAGTTATTTTTAGCTGTTTTGAAATTTCCATGTAAGTTTGGTTCTTTTCAAAACTCCAAAGACATTCCCAACACATGTACTAGATATTCGAACACTAGGTACACTTTGCAGTAATGATTCCTGCTCTGATATTCTTGGGGTTTTTTCATAGGCATTCAATGACTAAGAATGACCCACTGTGAACCTGTAAATGTATGCCTCCCTTTAAATACTGGTTATGTATATATACCAC
>OMNN01002463.1:30185-55308 GCA_900302755.1 Chromis chromis | reverse complement strand
TTGTGTTGGTCCCCCTATGTGGTCCAAAATGCTCTGAACCATTGGGCATGGACAAGAGGACCTCTCAGGGTGTCCTATGGGGTCTGGCACCAGGATGTTGGCAGTGGATCCTTTGGGTACTCTGGCTTGTGCAGTGGGGCCTCTGTCAATCAAACTTGTTCCACTGCATCCTGTTGATGCTTGATCAGAATGGGGTCTAGGAAGTTTGGAGGTCAAATTAACATCTTGGGCGATTGTCATGTTCCTCAAGATGTTCCTGATTGTTTGATGTTTTTGCCATGTGGTGGGGGGCATTTTCCTGCGGGGGTAGACCAGTGACATTTGGGATTTCCATTTGCATGAGGGAGTGTGCTTGTTCTGGGACAATGTTTATTTGGGTGTCTAAGTCTCATCAACACAGATGCCAAAATCAAAGGTTTTCCAGCAGAACACCACATAGTATCAATATGATCAATGTTATTCACTTCACCTGTCAGTGGTCATAATGTTGTGGCTGATCGGTGTATAATTCTTCACTTCTTGGAATGTTTTCCTGTGCACTATACCCACCCACTGTCCTTATAGCAGCGCCTCAGGTAGTGACAGAGTGTGATCATGCTCACAGCATTTCAAGAGGTTTTATTCAGGAAATATTATTCTATAGGCAGAATATGGGCTGCTATAGTTTAGGAAAATTGCATTAATGAGAGCACATATAGAACCGACTTCTCATCAGTCATGAGAAAATGGAGTGTTCCATGTAATATATGGAAGGTGTGATACAATTTTCATAATTGGCTTGATGAAGACCAAAGTGGATGACAGTGAAATAGGAAAGTTGAACAGAGATAGGGGGTGAGAGGGATTGATACTGTAATTGCATCTCATGCATTTTGATCACCGCTCGCCACTCTCCCTCTGTCTTTTGATGCATTCTTCTTTTATCCAATACTTTATGCAGGCTCCCAAAAAAAGAGTCTACAGGCCTTTTAAGTGATAATAGGCTTCTCAATAGAGAAGTGGTTAGAGGGCAGGGGGCTCTCTAGTACAGATAAGAACCTTGAAGAACAACAATGCAGCTGCAAGGTATTTTTCCAATAGGTTGAATGACACCTTCTGTGACACACTGCAAATTAATGTTGAGTTATATAATTTATTAGCAAAAAAGCAAGAGCAGGGTGTCTTCAGAGAAACAGCGTACACATATTCTCCTGAATTCATTTAGTTTAATTCATTCATTGTGTCAGATCAAAGACCCATTCAGGCCATTTGTCTGTCGCTGAATTTGCCTCGGTTCCTCACCTTTTCAGAAACTCCATATACTCTGTGTGCTTGATGAGACCCGTCCTCATCATGATCGTCTGAAAACATTGTCGGTCAATGGCCCACAGCTTCACATTTGTTAGAGCTGGAAAGGAGAATACACATGATCAATGTAGGGAAAGACAGTTTCTGCCCTCAGGCAAACAGAATGAAGAAAGAGCATGTACAATACACACATAACACATGCCCTTTATGCTTTATGCATGCACAATGTAAATGTGGTGAGTATGCACTTGAAAGGGGTGAGGAATCATCTTTGTGTCAGGGCATGTGTGGAATGTGTCAGTGAATCTGAACTGAAATCCCACTGAGATCACTGCTCGGAGAGTAGGGCGGAGAAATCTGTGAACCTTTAGGCTTAGTTACTCTTGGTGGAAATAATCTTCATCCAAATGTTTTCTCCAGCCCCTGATCTGGCCTGCAGAGCAAATAAGAGCCATTCTGGACAATTACTCTTTACTCAGCAGTTGGGAGGTAATTGGTATTTTTAGAATACTTTGCATGGATGGCTTGCTTCAAGTCATGCTACAGTATTTTAATTGGTTTAAGGTCAGGAATCTATGCCATTTCTTTTTCTTTTTTAACTGAAACCCTCGAGTAACTGATTGCTCTTTGCATTAAGGGAAATTATCAAACTGTGTGACGGAACTTCTGTTAAGTTTCAAATCACAAACAGCTACCCTGGTATTCTTGTGTACAATTTCCTGGAGCAATTTAGAATTAATTGTTCCCACAATGATTGCAATCTGCGTTGGCTCGAAGGCACCAATTCCAAACCATAATACTCATTACGCATGGAGGTGGAGGTTAAAGCCGTGGTATGCAAGAGTGTTTTTGTCATTTAAATGCAGCATAATGTCTCAATCTGATGTTTGCAGACAAACACAGACACACAAATTATTAGAAATATATTATAGTTTGATTTGCCCAGAGAGTTTTTTTGTTCTACTGAGCGTCTGGGTGATCTGAGACAAGTATTAAACAGACTGCAACAGATGTCCAGTATGTATTGCTGATATGCAAGAATCATTTGACATCTCCTTGAATAATGCACTGTTTTTTACAGCAATCATTTTCAGAAGACTCAAACCCTCAAAGAGAAAAAAAAATACCACTAAATCTCATCCACTTTTTCCTGTTTTCATTTCTGGGTGCTGATGAATGGGAGCCTGGGCTTTTTCAACATTTCTTTCATGCCGTTTTCTGCACTTTAAGCCTCAACAGCTCCTTCTCTGATGTCCTGTGTAGTCAGTTTTGATCAGGATATGTTTCGACTCAACAGATCTCTGTCGTGAAGAGCCGACTCTGTTGAAAAACGGGCCGTGCAGGTATTTTACCAGAGCAATGGACCTCTAACCCAAAGCTGAATGCCATTATATTTCCCAATTCAAACCCATTTCACTGAAGAAACTGGGCTGTTGAGGCAGAAACGTAATAACAAAACATAAAATAACATCCAGCCGAATCACATTGTTCAGCGATTCTCACATTCAAGGCTTCATTTTGTTAATAGCTTGTGGTAATTATTTCAAAACTCCTGTTTCTCATGATTGCAAGTATCATTATCCTCGGCGAGAAAAGGCTTTCATTTTGACTCCAGTGCTTCAATTGTGCACTTGTACAATAGACTGTGAGGAGTAAGGAGAAAGAAATCTACAATCCCACTCACCCAAAAATACTGGAAATCCCCAGGGAGGCCTCTGGGCACAGGGACATGAGGTGATATTAGAAAAAATAAATCAGATAAGAGTCTACTCTGTATTTTGTCTGAGTGTGTACGTCTGCCGCTAGAGCTCTCGATTCTGTCTCACCATCTTTGTGTGGTACTTCTTCGCAGAGTCCTAAAGACACAAAATCAAGTTCTGGTAATAACAGCGTGATGTTTATTGATTGTAGAAGAGGGATTTCTTTGCTTGCTGTCCTTAACATTGAATTCACCGTGAAGGCTTAACCACAGAGCAGCACCTCTGTGGCTGATTGGGAATCAGTGTGTCCCTTCATAAATGTGATACACACACAAACAGCACACCAACTTCCGTGAGGTCAACGCAAGAGCGAGTATACTCTTCCACAGAGAGGTGATTCTATGCAGTTTTCATTTTTTCCAGTTTTTAGAGTGTGAATAAGCACAAACCCACACTTGGACTCCTATACAGTAAGTATGCACTACACATATACACATGTGTGCACTATCACAGACCCCCACATATCATTCTCTCTGCAGACCAACAGCGTGGCAGCACTTTAAAATCGGGCCAAACCGCAGGAGAGATGCCCTCATTACAGAGCCTGACACTGTTTTTACTTAGAGACACTTTCTTGGAGCAGAAACCCCAAAACACACAGCTTGACATAGACATGTATATAGACACAGATGTGTGGAGATATGCAGGCATCGTGTATGAGCATGCACAGATAACAGAGACACACACAGGTTGTGCACACACACAGATACACACAAGTATGTCTTCCTATCAGTGTAGGAAAACACATGCTGCTGTGTGCACATAAACATAAACATGCATACGGACAAAGATGTTGTTTTAAAAGTTTAAACCATATCTAAATCTTCTTGCGCCTTGTCTAATCAAAAAGGCTATTTCTGTAGGGATTATGGTGCCAGATGTTGGGGACAAATTACTCCAAAGTAAACTGCAAGAATCTGATATATAGGAACAGGACTATAAAGAAATTATTAGCGTGGCCTTCTAATTTGACCCAGGGGCAGCTAGAGTGGGAGGTTAGACGTCATTGCCCACTTTGCAGTGTGCAATAGTGTTTTGACAGGAAGTGGGAGTATGGGAAATAAGATGTGTAGGGAGCCCGCAGCGCACTGCAGTAGGTAAACGTATTATTCGGAGCCTTGGCCAAATTGCACTGAGACTCGGGGAGCTAGTTATCCTGTACTGAGGGTGCAGATGAATGTTTTAATGCTCATGGGTTGCCAACCATTAGCTTTTTGGATGTACATAATACCCCTGGCTGTGCTGGAGAAGCGCAAAAATGTTGTTTGTGAATGCCTTTGAAGAACCGGCCAGTGTGTTGTTCAAGCGATCATTTGGGGCTGTAAATGCATGCAACATGAAATCCACAAGTGTATCATGTAAATAAAGGGGGTAGACAATTTAGTTTGGTCTCAACAGAGACCTGACAATAAGCACTACGTTTAGTAAAATTTGTACCGAACTTAGTGGAGACCAGCTGCTCCAGATCACATTGAACTGTTGTTGCATCATATCGTACCAGCTGTTATCCTGCCCACTTCATGTAGTCATAGTCTGGGAATATAATCATTAGCATTGGTCAGATTTCAGCTGTAAACCTTTTAGCTTGCAGGAGATGTGGTAGGATAAAAAAAAAACACAGAAAAAACTGCTCCAGTACAACATACAAAGGCACCGCTGGGGGAGTGTTGAAGTATTTGATGTGTCTCGGGCGGCACTCGTAGCCCACATGCTGTCATGCAGACGTAGAGTTAGTCGAGACACAGTAGCTGGGATATGCCAGCGTGGGGATCAAAAGTGTCAAAATTGCCACTTTTGTGAAAAACTGCCTCCTGCCAACGCTGCAAAAGTGACCTCTTGATATGCGCTAACCTGCAATCTGCCAGTGTGTGGGTTTACAGAGGAAATATCGAGTGCAGGTGCATGTAATATATGTTAATATGCAGCTAATGTGTGTTGCACTTGTGTATTATATCTCACATATCACATTTTGATAGCTACTTCAAACTTCTCAATGGATGGTTTTTGTATGAGCATGTAAAGTGACGGTTTTCAAATTTTACTCCTGAATTTCAAGTCACCCTGCTGATGACTGGTATAATACTGATTTCTCTTTGGCACTGAAAGCCCCTCGAAACTGAATTTAAACCCACCTCAGAATAAAGGGAAGCTATTCATAGCCGTACTGCCCACAGCCCAGCACGTTATCATTTGGTCATGCTCCTCCTTTCCTCCCTTCTCCTTGATGCAGTGATTGTAATCCCTCACCCTTCAATTACTTGCAACAATAGATCAATAGTTTTCATTGTGAATACTGCCACAACTAGATAACTAGATCCCTTGGCATGCTAGAAATGTCTCAGCCCAGAGGCTCTGTGTTTAAAAAGGAAAACAGTGAGGGAAAAATATACATATAGATGTTGCCGGCAAGATAGCACGCAGGACAAAGAACATACGCTGTGGAGGGAGTCATTCTTTCATTTGGCTCAGTCATAATTCATTGTAACTGAATTTCAGCCTGGGGAATTATGTAAATGCTCCATGTGTGTTTGTTCTTCTAATCTAATTTTTGCTCAAATTATATAAACATAGGACGAGGAAATTTTTTTTCCTCTGTTCTCTGGTCATGGCAATTTGCATCCAGACAGTCTGGGGTGAAAACATTAAAACTTTCCGCGTTACTGTGGCTGTAATCTTGATTTTTTTTCTTCTACGTTTTAAAGGGGTTTAAAATGAGTCAAACCAGTCTACGTCTGGCCCGTGATGATTCAGCCGAAGCATAAAGCGTCTGCCATTCGCATTGCAGAAAGGCCCACATTTCTTTTTTTTTTTTTTAAAACAGCACAGGGCCACATGAAAGTGGTACTTAAAGATTAGACCAGAGTCTCAAGCAGTGAAGTGTGCAGGAAGCCTTGTGCACTCTGATTGCAAGAAATATTTTTGTATAAAGCACTGCTTATGTACACCCTTAAAAGTACTTCACAAAAAAAATAAGGGCTAAAACTAGAATGCACTCAAGCGAGATGCAGACCCACGCCGTATGCCTTCCTGAACATGGCAGGTAGCCCTGTGACCTTGACCTTTGACCTTTTGACCCCAAAATTAATGGGTGACCAGGGTAGGTCAAGATGAACATCTGTGCAGAGTTTGATTATCCTATCCCAATTTGTTATCGAGTTATGGTGAGGACATACACACCCACACACCGACATACATACATATAGACAGACAGACAGACAGACAGACAAACAGACAGACAGCAGTAAGTTCAAGGTCAAAGGTCAAGTTCAAGGCCAAGAGGTTAAATGTGGTAGTCCTACCCTTAGATATACCAAAGTTCATCATTACAAGCTTATATAGTAGATTATAAGGGGAGTTTGCACTAAGTAGCCCTGAGACCTTGACCTTTGACCTTTTGACCCCAAAATTAATGGGTGACCAAGGTAGGTCAAGATGAACATCTTTGCCAAGTTTGATTATCCTATCTCTATTTGTTCTCAAGTTATGGTGCGGACATAGCCACACACATACATACAGACAGACAGCCGTGATCGCCCTACCCACGGCCCGACTTCGTCGGCGTGGGTAATAAGGTCATGATAGATGAAACTTTGCATTTTGATACATTATTCACAAAAAAAATAAAAATCTGCACATGTATGTACATACACAGATATCCGTCTTTCTCCGTCTTGCAGCTTTATAATGCTACCATGCCGGTAATCAAATCATTGTCATGCAGCAAAGAAAACCTTTGAAATATTAATCAACATGTGTCTTTGGTACCTGGTTAATAGGACATGCTCGACTGTGGATTATCATTTTAGTACTTGTGGCTGATTAACCCGGGGGTTATAGAGCTTCCTTCTGAGAGAAGGACAGGCGTCTCCAAACTAATTAGCGAGGGCATCCACCATAAGAATTTTCACTCCAGAATATTGTTGTAATGTTTGGGTTTGAGGGTATTCCAATTCACCATCGCTCTTATAACTTTTTCCCACTGCTAAATCTGTGACCCGCCTACTCTTGCAACTTAATTTCTACCCTTAACACTCTCTCCTTAACTCCCCGCTGTTTGCTTCCTCGGGAATAAGAAAAATCAACCAACCTCTTCTCACTGACTCCGACACACGCAGCCACATGTTGTGAATGAATTCGGCTCCTCCAAGGCTTCCCTACATGCCTTGTTTTTGGAAAGCCTTATGAGAGTAAGGCTGTCAGGGCTGCAGGGTGGAAGAGTGTAATCTCTTTTCCCCCTAAGTCATTAATAACATCAGCCAAGTCTGATTACATCTAGATGAGCTCTTTAGAGCGTGAGAAAGCAGGACAGGTCATTTTTGCGAAACAGTATCACAGAGCCTAAAGAAAAAGAGGAATTATGGCTTAAAATATAATTATTATTACAGAGGCTTACCAGTGCAGCATAAACATATACACTGGGTTATGTCTGATAATGCATAATTCATTCTGAGCATTGCATGTCTGTAGAGTCGGGTGGTATCGTGTGCTCTTATGATGGCTCTCAGTGAATCTCAACACAGAAAACTATAGCTGCCTTAATCAGAAGCAATCTCCAGCTGCCAATTCTGCCAATAGCCTCCTCATGTGGGAGTCCATGGACTTGGAGCAGCAGCTGCTTGAGAAATATTGAGTTGAACATCATCCCACCTGCCATCCACCCACGATGCTCGCTCATGCTACGCCGTATAGACCACGGAGGATGCCACATATTTTTGTTTTGAAGGATAACAGATAATAATGGCTTTTACATCAGGTCAGTTTTAGCTGTGATATAAAAGCTGTTTAAGTTCTAAACTGATCTATGTCGGTTTTTAAAAATAAAAAAAGGACGCCTGACACCCAAATGTGTGGAAGTCTTAATATTTAATTTCATAAATCTAACACTGAGCACAGACAGGATAACTGCACTTACATTTCAGTCGGAAGAAGACTGTCAGAAGCTGATTGAATAGGAGCATTACTAAAAGCGTGCTTTCAGCTTTCGGAGTCCTGAGATTAAAACATCTTCAACCACCCATCTCTGTAACAATAACAGACCTCACCTCTAACCTTTATCCATCTATTACTGCTGCTTTTGTTTGGAAGTTCATCATAAACATGTGTAAGACTTCAGTTTGGTCAGTTTAATTAAGTTTTCCATTTCCCTGAAAGAAGACTGGTCCATCTGAAGTTTGCACTGTGATTGCTGTTATTCGTACCAGTAGCTAAGCATTTCACATTGCCTATTTCCAGGTTAAAGACTGTGAGCAGGGAGCCTGTAATCTTATGGATGCAAAAAGAATATTTAAAAATCAAATTGTGCTGTCAAAAGGGAAACTCATCCTACTCTCTGATGGGATTTACTGAAGTCATTCAAGAAATAGCTTCTCTAGATGGGTTGTGCTGTCTTTGTGGACAAGTACTCTGGATGGCAGAAGCAGTCACAAGAAAGATTATTTGAATGTGTTTTAAAACCATCACTTAAAGCTCACTCTTTAGGTCCACACAGATTTTAAACAAAGCTCTCCAGCCATTCTAAAAGCTCACAATGGCATGTTAACATGTTTACAATGTATTGCTAAGATACTGATGTATAGTAGGTATAATGCTTATCATGTACCAATGTTAGTTTGGCGTGTCAGCATGGAAGACCTTTGTTAATTAGCACTAAACAAAGTACAGATGGCTGATGGGATGATGGGAACGTTACTGGTTTTGCAGGTATTTGGTTATAAAGCAAAGTATTGGACCAGATTTTGAAAAATAACTACAGTTCATCCTCTGGGGACATGAATGTCTGAACCAAATTTCACAAAAATACATGCTATAGCAGGGAGAATCAAATTTTTAACCCTGTCTACATGTATATCCATGTTTTTTATATGCTAGAAGATACATTGTGAGTGAAGTAAACAGTCAAGGCCATAGGTAACCTTGAAACTGCAGCGTACCGATGATGGTCTCAAATACACAGATTCATGTAGCATTATTCTTCTTCAGAATTAGTTTCCATTTTTGACAAGTAATGTAGAATTACTTCAGTATTTTAACATGCAACTGTGTAGCGTAGAGTTATTTTACAGTTTTTGAGCAGAGTCGAAGGTGAGCTGGTGTGCCTGAACTGCAGCAAGTGATTGAGGGGTGCCTTAAGAGAAAGGCGGCTATTTTACAGATCTTTACATTCTAGAGAAAGGAACGGTGTAGAGTTACATCTAAGCCCTTTTAGAGCAGGAAAATATATATTTAAAAAAAAGTAAAATATGTCATTTTGATCCACAGAGATTAGAGGGACTTAAAGTATGAATGTTAACCTCAAACAGCAACTACCATAGCTTGAATTATAAGCCAGTGTGTAAGTACCTTAAAGTGCAATACCACTGAGAGTTGCTGGGTGCTGGCTCCATAAAATATCTGGCTCCACCAGACGCTCAGTTAAACAGCATCGACTTCTCTTCTGAAATATTGAGTCACTAAATAATTAGTGTGCTGGTGGTCATTTTGAAAATTATTCAATATTTAAGTACTCGCTGTCAGTGGTTAAACTCTGATGCCTTCAATCTTTCTTTCATTCTAGGATGTTGTATTTGAAGATGTTGCCTAGCAACATGGGCAACTTAGGCTCCACCCACAGGCAGCAAAAGGCCAGACTGAGGATCCCAGAAAGACCCTGAACATGACTACTGCTCATCCAAACAACTTAAATCTTAGCACTGCACCTCCTCGGGTCCCCAACAATACACCTGCCAAGTGTGAATAAGAATGAAAAATGAAAAATGGAACAGACATGCACACATACACAGACGTTTCTTCAATTATAAGTTAGTCATGAGGCCCCAAAGATGTTTGCAGAGCAAGACTGGATTAATTGGCATGCCTGGTCTGGAGTGGCCGTTTCAGCGAGACCAGGAGTCATCCATCACTGAACTTGAGCTGCATGTACAATGTTTCGATCCAGTTATTTTGGCATCATTTGACTTTAGGGTAGTCAAATGATTAACTGTCTGTTAGCTTGTTTTAATCAGTTTTTGGTTCACCAGAGGTTATGGTCTGTTATTCGGTAAATTGTACATCCTTCATTACATTTTAATAATCTTTTATTTAAGAAAGTAAATGTTTATTTTCTTACTAATTGACACTCACGAAACTGTGATTATTTCTCAACTATTACATGGATTACCATAATATTGGTAATCCATGTAATAGTTGGTGTAATATTGTGCTTTGAATGTCAACCTCATGGCAGCACTGAAAGAAAAGTCAGTGAATCATCAGTAGAATTCATTCTCTGAGAGCTATGAATGTCTCAAGACAATCTAATTGCAACTCATCCAATAGTTGTTTTGATATTTCAGTCTAGACCAAGCAGTGCACCGACCAACCATGCAGAAACCCAACAAACTGATGCTAACAATACTAGGTCACACTGTCTTCCAGACATCAATACTGCTAGAACAGCTAAATAAAAAAACATAGGAAGGTAGAAGGTGTAGCTACAAGACCATGAATACTCTTTTCAAAAGCTACATTACCTCTAGTTCCATATTTCCAACAAAATAGGACGGTACTTCACAGCAGCTGTAACATTTTTATAGTACAATGGGATGAGAGCAGTCTTATGAGTCACAAATAATGTGCCACAGTAGCAATGACAAACATCGCCGATGGTGGGTTCACATGAAACAGGTGGAACAAGCATACAATATTTTCTGGTTGCTACTATCTATTTGTGGGTGAATATTTTAATCATGGGGATAAATTAGAGATCAGTCAAATAAAATGGTAATAACTATGTGGTGTAATACCGTCCTGTAATGCAGATTCATCAAAGTGCCACTGCAACAATCCCAGTCACATTCAAAATAATGAATTATAATAAGGTGAGGAATAAAAACTCGGAAATGCAGTTTCTCTAATGATGGATCACTTGCAACAGCGTGGATGCTGGGGGTCACAGTCCATGAAAGGTCCACAAACATTGTCCTTTGTAAAAGCCTTTAATCATTCCAATGAAATTGTGTCTCCTGTGTTTTGTTCAGGAGATTTTTCATTAAAAGGAATTCATCTCTTTTCATCATTTCATGGCGGTATGATGCAAGTGGAGCTACCTGAGCTGTTGACGTCAATGCTAAGGACCACTGCCTCCACGTAAGGAGGACAAGGGAGGCATCTCTGCTTTCTACTCCCCGCAGCGTATGAATTGCTTTCTCGACGGTTTGCGAGATAAATTTTAATTGTTTGTTCTTCTTGTCATTACAGACAATCAACCAGAAACTATTTGCGACAGAGGAAATCAGTTTGAATAACCTGATAAATTTCAGTGTGCCCGGCTGTAGAAAATCAAATGGAGGAAATGAAGTGTGTTTGCTATTCATCACCCAGTCGAGTTATTTTTAGGTCCTGGTCCAGGTTGTAGCAGGTGACACTTTTCTCTATTTCACTTGTTGTGTAGACTCGAACAATGTAAAACCATGCACTGTCAGCTGTATTTTAGTCTTTTTTTTTTTAAATCTCGGAATTATTTCCTACTGAATGAGTTCACTACTTCAATATCTACACTGAAATTACACAACAAACATAAGAGAGTTTCCTTTGTCGGCACTGACAACAACAAGGAATTACTTGTTGTGTCAGTGTTGAATTTCATAAGGCCTTCTGTCAGTCAAGTCTGATGTTTTGCATCCCACTGAGTCAAAAAAAACATCAAGTCTCTGCACCCAAAAATAACGAGCAAAGCCAGACTGATAATTCCCCCCACTGCTTCACCACGATGTGACGAGTACACGTCTGTGTCTGTGTGCGAGTGACTGCCTGCCCGAATGCCAGCAAGTGTGAGCAGCACAGTCACCATTGTGTATGTGTGAATGCCTTTTGTGACTTTTTTATTTTTTAATGATGAAACTGCAATTATTCCACCAAGCAGCCTCTTTACTCTGCAGGACTCCTACATTCAGCTCAGTTTCTGTGAAACCCAAGAAGAAACTGTTCATTATTGGAGGAGGAAAGAAGAATCATGTGAACATTGAACAAGCATTGAACATGTGAACAAGCAGTGAGCGGTCCAGAGATTACAAATGTCCTTCTCTGTCCATGTCGGAAAACAATGTTTGTTCAGTTGTCTAACCTACAAATTAGCATGTGTCCCTTAACATGTATCCTCTTTTGCACACTCTTGCACTGTTTGCAACCTGCTGGTCAACTCCTGAGTAATATTATCATTCAGCCACCAGCAGTTAGTTTCGGTTTCATTGTGTTGCTAGTAGCAACCACTACTGGCACATCCGTGGCAGTTTAACCGACAGTGTTACATCCACTGTTTTCTCTCAGTCAAGCAAATATTGGCCTTTTTACTTGACGCTTTATTTCCTATTTTATGACAGATGTTTCAGTAGATTAGTTTTCTGCGATTAGTTGTGTACAAACCAATTTATACGAGCTGTCTGATCTTGGTCTGGTCTAACTTGTAATAATTTAACCTTTATTAATCCCCTTGGGGAAATTCAACCTCTGCATTTAACCCATCCTACTATACATATTAGTAGCAGGAGCAGTGGGCTGCCTTGGTGCAGCACCCAGGGAGCAGTCAGGGGTTAAGGGCCTTGCTCAAGGGCCCAACAGTGGCCGCAGTTGGGGTTCGATCCTCCGACCTTCTGATCAGTAGTCAGGGGCTTAACCTGTTGCGCCACCACTGCCCCTGTAGCTGATACAACAATCCAAATAAGTATTGATTAACTGTCAGCCTGCACGTATTTCACTCTTTGTCTGCACCGTGGTTCCCCTAAGAAAAAGGCAAAAAACTATCACTTTGCTGTGTCTGCCACCCTGTTATAAAGAGAGGATCTATTGTTGCTGTGGAATTGGAACCCTATTGTTCGAATCCTGCAGCTTTGTGCTTTTAAACGATATGTAGTCTGTCGAACTTGATTGAAAAAAAACAGAAGCAGAGTTTTCGCTCCGCTCCTGTTCGAGTGAATGAGTGTTGAGGATTAACTCTTGTGTCGATGCTCATGTTTACTAGATTAATTTCTGCCTTTTATTTTCTATGGGGACTCGGTGTTGATCACTTATCAAAGATCTCACTTGAGAATAATAAGCATCAAGTGCAAAACATTAAATTGATGAGAGCTTGAGCTGCAGAAAACATGTTGACTGTTTAAGCAAAATTAGAAAATTAAGCTATTTCGTGGAGAAATCAAGTCTTCATACGCTCTAATGCTTTAATCTATCCCTACTTTTTCATTCCCACAACTCTTCTCTCTTCTATCTCCTGTTTACTCCCCATCCGCTCCTCTATTTTAATAAATTCAGCATATGCAATCTATGATGTAAACATTTTTCAAATATGCAGTTTCATATGTAAATTTCACTTTAAGGATGGAAATATTCCAGATCATTACAGTTCTTATTTTGAAGCTAACGCTCAGATTCACTCTTACTTCATGAACATCTACATCTTCCCAAACATTTGACAACCGGTGGTCAGTTTTCAAATTCGAATTTTAACCCTCTAAACCCCAAGAAGTTTCTGAGTTTAACTTACTGTGGGCTAATTTTTCACTGCAAAATCATGACTAGAAGTAGAGAGAACTCAAAAATATCTTCTGTGCAGCATAACCAAATTATAATGCCGTGAATAACGCAAAAAAGAAAAAATCAAAAGTTGGAAAAAATTTTAAAAAACCTACAATGTTCAACATTTTTCCAAGTGCCCACGGGTGGTAAAAACGCTGGTGTGAAAACAACAGGGGTGGGACAAAATATCGATACAGCGATATATCGTCGTCCCTCCTCGATCGATATGAGTATCGATACGCTGGCGCCAAATATCGATACTCTAATTAATATAATAAGGTGCTCTAATAAGGCGCTCTAAACCCTGCCAGATTCCCCTGCCAGCTGCCATTTCCCCAGCGTCACTACTTAATGACTCCACACGGTGGCGTTTATCACATGAATGAGGGAGACTTGAGCGGAAATGAATTGGCCAAAGAAGAGTTTGTACAGGTATAATGGAGGACAGCAACGCTACCGTAAGAGACGGCCCATCTACGTTTAAGTCCAAAGTGTGAACCCATTTCAGCTTTCGCAACATTGAGGGAACAAGCAAGCTTGACAAAGACTATGCCATAAGCAAGAACTGCCTGGCAAAAGTAAAGTACACAGGCAACACCACTAACATGCAAACCCACCTGCAACGCCATCATCCAGTGAAAGTGACACTAAATAAATAAATACTGAACTTAAGCTTTTTACAGGCATTTCGTATTTTTCAGTTATAGATATCATGATGTATCATTATGTGATTGTCTTGCAATATATTGATTATCGCAGTATCGCTGTATTGTGATAGTATCAGTCTCGTGAGCCATGTATGGCGTATTGTATCGTATTGTGAGGTACCCTGTGATTCCCACCCCTAGAAAACAAGTGACTCTACATTTAAATATTTACTTATATTCTTAATGTGTCACATGAATGCTGAGTCACTAATGGCTTCTTGATTACTCCAAGGAGTACAGCATTTTTAGTTATTTTTTTAACCAAAACTGGTAAGACCAAACTGTTTGTTTTTGGTGAACATTCAAATGAGACCTGTAGAATAAATGATAAGTTTAAGGACCAATGGAAAATTGAACTTTCTGACACTGATAAAAGGTGTAATTCTGGCTAATTTTATGACAACAAAATTTGTCAAACCTGCCAGCGAATTTTGGGATTCAGATGGTTAACTTGTTTGATAACTGTAAAAATGATATTGCATATTTACATATATACATACAGTACATTTAGAGAAGCCAATAACAGACCAAAGATCAATAGCTGGGCCTTTTTCCTCTTCCTGCACATTAATATTTGTCTTCTCTCAATAATTGTTATATTTGTCTGATTTGTCCTGTGTAAATAAGTAAATTCAAATTCACATCTTTCTCTGATGACTGATAATGACTTTGGCTGTGTCCGAAATTTCCTTTTTTTCTTTCACTCTCTGACTACTCCCCTTATAATGGACACTCAGTAGCTTACTCAGCAGCATGCAGTACATTTCAGACACTTACTACTCATCATCTTATTTTTGCTGTTGAGGGGTTCTGTCCATCATCATCACGCTGACAATTTCAGAGCCACTCAGCAGTAATTTTTATATCTACAAAATGTAGCACATTTCATTGTGCAATTGTTAGCAGAAAGCACACAGGAAGCAGGAATTTTTTGAGGGTACGATAAAGTGGATGCATTTGCACAATCACAATGGAGAGACTCCCAACAAAATAGTGGGCGGTAAATGTGGTACACTATGTATTTTTTTTCTGATTTGTAATTATTATTGTCAAATGTTGTTTCAACGCCATCAGTTGTCCTCAACTTTAACTGGATGCACATAAAAAGGCGAGAAGAATTAAACAGTATAAATGAGAAATATGACAGTCCATTCACTACCATCCACCTCTCATGAGGCATGAAATTAAGCTTGTTTCGGGAGTTGAAGTCGGCAAATTGTGTTATTATCATACCGAACATCAGGGCCTCTTCACCGCCTCATGCTGTGGTCAGCAGCATTTGGCAAGACAATTTTGACTTGAAAGCTGTGACCAAAGCCAGTGGGACAATAAGTATTGTGGGCAAGACTTCAAGTACGAGCTGCTGGAGCAAGCACAGCTAGTCAGCTAATATTAGCAATCCACAAATGATCCAGCTACTACATCCAACACCGTGTTGTCCTTTTCTCAGCTTGTCCTTGCGCTCACTGCTGGCCATACATGCTGTAAGCTTCTTGCTTTTCTACCATCCACTAACAAAACCTCCTTTTCCTTTGATAGATCAATGAGGTTATAAAATCACAAAGTTCATAAAATAGTCAAGGGTGTGAGTCATGTTTGTTCTGAGAAGGATATAGAGTACAGATGAGATATTAGACACTTTCACTTACACATCACCATGCATATGTATCCCAGATTATGATTAAAATCTGTCATCTGGGCTACACCCCGACTATTTCAGAAGGACGTGGTAAAGCACTCAAAGAATCTGTTCACTAATGGCTCAAATGCCAAAAGACGGATTAATTCTGCATTTTAGCAGAACAGATAACAGCTAGATACCTAACAATTATCTCTCACCCACACAGATGAGATGCTAAGACAGCATGTTGGCTGCTTTTGAGTGGCTGAGAACACTCAGTGGGTAAATTCTGTTAAACTTTATGTGTCATAATGACAGGGGACAGACGCCGCAGATGTTGCTTACACAGAGCGCTCGCTGACGGTTACAGTTGTTGGACAGATGGACGCATTTGCATATTTTCAACATCTGCTCCCTGTCTTGAATTGAAGCTTCAAGAATGCATTTGGAAACTTTTTAAAGCTGAGGTAGCTCTCTGATCTGCATATGAAGTGCGAAAGATTCCACACAAAAAGCAGCGACTACTACTTTAAAATAACTTTTACTGGAAAGCAGAAAGCAGTGCAAATGTGCTCTGTACAGGCGGAAAGAGAGCAAAATGCAGGGAGGCTGTTCTCATTTATTGAGCATTTCCTTCAAGCAAAATGCATCTTCATATTAGCCAGTGTATGTTTTCACATGTGACCTGCAGCATAAAAATGTCCAAAAAAGCTGTTTAAGGCTCCACTTGCGCTGCTGCTTTCTTACCAACTAACTGTATATTGCTGCTGTCTGACGTCGTCTCTCTGGGTGTTTTAACCTTTCAAGCTGTATAGTGCCCCAGAAGAGCATCTAGCTCCGGGCTCACACCTGCGCTCCAACTGAGAATCAGAACAACAACAGCAGCAGGGGCCCACAGTCCAAACGCACACAACTACACACTCAGGGAGCAAACATTAACACGTGCGTTTCTGCACAAAAGAATGTCAAAAAATTCTGATGCAGCTCAAAATAAGCCACACTGTCGAGTTTTGGCCGCAGACAACAGTGACTTCAAACAGCTGGTTAAGGGGCCGCCCTGCCACCCTCACCATTTTACCACCACATTTTTCTTGCTGCATGCTGGTAACAGTGTTACCATGGCAGCAATGGAAACAGAGGAGTTTTTTTTTCCCATTCAGTCCCAATGGAATTCTATCTACCGAAGCCATTCTCTCCATTTTCTTCTCCCCGTCCTTTTTTTCTGCTTATACTTAATTTATCCGATGAAATCCTTTATCATATGCTTTCCTGAAGCCCTGAATGCATCAGCACGAGGTGATAAAGAGAGAGCCTTAACTTTTACAACGAACATTTCTGGACATCATTATGAACGCGTCAGTCATAACAAATGAGACGCCAATTTGTTTCAACAATCATTAATAATTCCCGTTGCTTTCTGTGGACCAATTTCACTTACTTGTGTTATCTCTATTTCCCTGCGTGCCTAATTGCATGATTGCCTGCCTACATAAACTGTACAGTCCATTTTGCCATTTCCTCTCCATTTTGCATTTGCATGTTTATCTTTTAATGCATTTTCATGTCGTCCTCATCATTTCCCAGCTCTTCTAATTAATGGTCAGCATCCTAAGATTGGAAAAGACACGGCAGGACAATGAATGGTGCCTCTATGTTCCTTGTTAGGAGAGCACTCACTCGCGTTCCTGGTTCTGAGGGCTCTTATCACCAACTCTTCACAGCCTGGCCCTGCTTTGGCTCCCTTGGCTCACAACAATGACTCTAATACGTTGTTTCTCTCATTAGCTGCGGCTGTTTAAAATCTCCATGTTATGCATTATGTATGTGTGTGAATAAACACACTCCTATCTAACTCTGCACATACTTACGTCTGCATCTCCGAGGTCATGTTTGCACTGAGCCCAGCATGTAGCATAGCCTCTTAGGCAAATACGCCTCTTGTCTCTTTTTCCAGTTTCAAATCATAAACTGTAAAATAACTCGGCACTGGAGCTGTAGTACAATTTACATTCCTTTTATTTTTCTTTTCGTAGCTAGATTTAAAGGAATATCACATTGTTTTTCAACCTCATCTTCATGATTTAATAGAAAGAAGCAGTGGAAAGACGCGAGCCACCACCAAGATAAATTAAACTAATAAAAAGCTGCTCGTGTTCTCCAGGTTTTTTCTTAATTTGGCATTTATTCTTAGGCAGGCTTATGCCTGTGACTGGAAAACATCAAGAAATTTAAAATGATGACTGCATGAGAGGCTTCTACCTGCCCTGTCACCCTCTTATTTTTTATCTTTATGCTGTCTTTACACAGGTAACTAGAATAAAGCTGTTTCCCAGCCTGCTGCACCAGAACCGCTCCACAGATTAGTACATTTATAGTTTGTTCTGCTGGAAAACCTGTCCAGCTGACTAAAGAGAACAGAGAAGTGCTTGCATCCGGCTTATAAACATTCAGCAGAAACGGGAACAAGTGTGTATGCAAGCTAATGTCTATGTTTCCATTATATCACCCGCACACAAACCTATTTGCTTGGTTGCTAAACAATGCAAACTGAGCTGTCAACAGTCGCCAATTATCAGTATTAATGTGAAACACAGCTAACGCTTGATCCAACACATTTCCAAGCATGCAAAATGTTTGACTAGAATATTGCACATTCAGTCTTTTAACATTCAGCTGAATTTATAGGAAATTGCCATGTTTGAGGTGCAAATTGAAAGCAAACTCGTCGCCACAGAAGTAATTACTTTTGTTCGGAGGGTGCTTTTACATATTCAGCATAAAACTTAAAAATTGTTTTTTCAGGACAAATAGCCGGTGCTTGGTATTCTGTGTCAGATGTAGACTGAAGGTGCAGAATCTCACTGCGAGGGTCAAAGAAAGGCCAGACGTGAACTCACTGTTTATTATCATGTCACTCTTGAAAAATGCGAAAGTGCAGCAAGAATATTTTTGCAGGTACTTTACGTTTCTCTGCGGTGTGCAGGTTAAGCAGAAAAGTCATGCATAAGAAGGAAAACAGGGGAAATAATTATGGGAGAGATCATAAATGTATATGTACAGTGGACCCGAGAGATAGAGATGTAGAAGGAACTCTAACAGTCCCACAAGCAACATGTTTTATTATGATACTGGTCATAATGTTTAACTTGGGGCCTGGTTCTTGGAGGCGTCGAACCTGTAACTTATCTCTCTCTGCCAAAACAAGATTCGCTTGCTGTGGACGGGGTGATTCCTGACACTGTGCAGACGGACTCTTCTACACACACACTTGCACATTTACACACATTTTCCTCTCCGAGACTGATTAGGAAGGCAACTGTTTGCTCGCTCCCAGCGGAAGGAAGGATTGTCGTACAGCTGAGCTATCACTTTGTTACAAGGGCCGTTCTCTGAAGTCTCCAGAACAATGCTGTTGCTGGATAATTTTGTAATGCTTTGATATGAAGAGCTGTTTTTTTGCTGTTCATTATTCCTCTGCTACCTGGTTCATCAACAGAACCTGCATACGATTTCGCCTCTAAAGCTGCACCTGTCAAAATACAGGCTAGAGTGCATACGTCGGAAAGTATATCATTATGCACGTCTGTGCTGTCTATGTGGATTTAAAGGGTGTTTCAGAACGCCCAAACATTCATTAGAGGAACCTCGGAGGGCTGAATTCTGCCCCAAGTCATGGAAAAACAACAGTAACAAGGAGAAGTAAACAGCCCACCTAACTCTTAGCAGGAAGGTATTTAGAGCTCTATATTCATGAGTCAGTGGTGCATGGTGCAAAATTCCACTAACCAACATGCACACTAGTGAAAATAGAGACATTAATCTTAAAGGGCAGATTCCGTCATGGCTTGGTTGGCCGCCATTTGCGGGAAATAACAATCTTCCATCATATTAAGTAGGATATGGATTTTCATTTTTATCTCAATGGTGGAAAGTGTAAATGTCAAATCATGGAGATCACTAAGAGAAAGGAAATGTTAATTTGAGATGAATATCTGATGCAAAGCATATTATAATGTAAATGTATAGACTGGTTGGCATGAATATGCATCTAATGTATTTATGCATTAGCTCCATTCAGCACATCAGTGGTTCCTAATAGTCTGCTGTAACCCCACAGCACTGTTATGAGCCCGAATAACCCCTCATCAACATCATCATGGATAATAAACAGGATGTTATTTAAAAATTAAAGATTATGTAAAAGGTGGATACAATATTTTTTTCATACAAAACATAATGATCCTTTATTAGAATTTGCACTACTGTGGCTTGGAGTGACAGAAGCTGAATGTTTCAAAGATGAATTTGATTTATTATTGTGGATAAATACACTCAAGATCACACCAAACTGTGATCCTATTTCTCTGTATATTTTCCCTATATACACACACATCTGGCTGTATCTCCTCAGTAAATAATACTTGCAAAATAAATGAGCTACTCCACAGCATTTCCAAGTACCCTCTGGCAACTGCAGAAGTATCCACTAGAGTCCACATACCCCTTACAGGAGATTGCTGCTGTACTGTCAAAAAATAGGACAGGGAAATCTGAGTCCCGATTGTCGTATTGCCTGGAACATTTCCAAAGATAGGTTGCTTGAAGCTCTAAAAAAAGAAAACAATTATAATCTTGACCAAATTATGCATGTATGGAGTGACCTCCTGGATGAAAATAACAATTCTATGACCTACAAATTGGGCTTTTAGCTGTGACCATTACTCCTATCACCCCCAAAGCAAGAGATAACTAATTCTTCTCTGACCTGTCATGCAACAGCTGTCAGTTTTCTTTTTTAATTTAATGCTGCCATGTTTTTTGCCAGTATCTGCAGGGAACACTCCCTTAAACAGCTGAAAACCCCAAATGTGCATGGAAGCGTGAAAGGGAAAGTGTACCAGTGTAAAAAATGGCCACCCAATGTCTGACAGTGCTCATCATAAATCTATATTTCAGAAAAATCTGACTGCATTATATGAATGTCCCTCTCTAAGTGCGTGTAAAAAAGGGAATGATGCAGACTGGCAGACATGTGTGAAATTTATGTTTGTGCGTGTGTGTCCACAGCTGGCAAACACAGCTGGTTCAAATGCAAACTGCCCCACGTGACACATGGATCTCCCTCTAAATGCTATGTGCGGCCTGGTTTTTCTCAGACTGAATTATGACAAAGTTATCATTTAAAAAGTATTATAATCTAGTCATGTGCATTAGACATGGCCCGAATTGAGGGCACAGCTGAGTTCCTGCAATAATGTCTGAGACGGCTTTTTCCACCGCTATCATTAAGATGAAATATGCAGATAATCACTCTCCCTGATTGTGTTAGTAGTGACTGGCAGTGACCTCACTGTCTTAGAGATGACTGGTCCGAAACAGTGTCAGCATTCCTGACAGTCGCTTAGAGCCACTATGACCACATTTTGGTATCATATTTGTTGGAGACATTTTTTTATTTCACTTTCTAGTAATAAAAAGGCTCTACTTTTGAATGTAAAAAAAATCCATCCTTGACCTTGGAAAACAGTATAAAAAATTAAATAGCCCTAACTATGCAAATTTAAGTTTTGAGTTTAAGTTTATAATCTTATTTGGGGAGTCTACTAGAATATATTTACATGCTTTAATGTTCAAAAAGACATTAATTTTCTCATACCGCACATTGCTGCAGAGCTACTTCTAACCTTCTGTGTGGAATGCTACATATTAGCTCCTGTCTCTTTAATTCGCTTAAAGTTTGCTCTGATTGGTCACCTGGTCTGAAGAAACTAATGTAATGGGCTCGTTCAAGATAAGAAAAACCTGCGCAAATTTGATCACCGGCAATTGACGCAGAATGCACGCCAGATAGATTTCTGTCCGACTTAATCCCAACTTGCTCTGGCATCATGCAAACTTAGGCAATGATGACACTGTGACATCAAGGGGGCTGTAGTCAGGCGTCACAGTTGTTCTCAGGGCATGACGGGAAACATCTGGCTCTCACCTGATCTGACACCTGATTGGTTTAGATGTTGGCTTAACAATATGACGTATGATAGAAACACTTAATTTTTGTAGATTTACAGAGATTTTAATTTTATCTTACATAATAAATTGAGATTACATATCATAAACTGCCTACAATATGTATTTCTATTACATTAACAATGGGCTGATTTAAAGTATGTGAGGATGTGAGGATTGTTAAAATAATACCTCTACAGATGTTTCAGCCGTGACAGTCTAAATATCTGATGGTTCAGTATTAAAAGCTATTATATAGTCCTGCATTTCTTTCTATTGTTATTTTAGAGGAACAGGTTTGGTCACCTGACAGTGCCAAACTGATCTGATGCTGATTTACATGACAATGCATGTAAAATTGAGATTAAATCATGAACTGAGATCGAAGATCACCTGTATAGCATTTTAAAGGCTTCCCTTTAATAATTAAGACTATTGGAGACCTGTTGCTTCTGTAAGTTCCACTATAGTTTCCGAAGGCTGCTGGTCTGTCTTGACTGTCGACTGTCATAGTTCATCTCGAACGTGCCTATTGTTGTTTGTTTATTGTAAGATCTATGATAGGCAGAGACACATAGCCCTAACAGACAGCCCTAACCGCTAGCCTGGTTTTAATCAAATGTGTTACATGGTGACGTTGATAAGTAACGGAAGGAAAGCCTGCACTTTAAACAAGGTTTTGGTATTTTGTGTCTGGAGACCTTTTACGTGTGCAATAAACCTATGTGACACACTATAGGAAAGGGAAAACCCAAGAAGCATAATATGGGTTCATTACCTAAATAAGGGCATGTGTCCAAAAAGTTTTTTTTAGCAGGTTGCTGGGGAATGCTCCATCCCAGAGCTTCATCAAAAATAGCTCCCACGCTGTTTGTGGATTTGGTTTCTATGACATTTGACAACATATCACCACTTCAATGGCTTTTGTATGATAGGTCCCTCGTGGTAATTTTTGCCTGACATATCATACTGCTTGGGATTAAAAAACGAGGCCAGTAACAAGCTTCTCCTCCATGTTCTTGTTTGCCAGGGTGACAAGTTCCACCCATGTGATTGGTTTCCTGAAAAGGAGCACCAGTGATGACCACAGCGTCTTTCTGAAAAGTTTAGATTTTCAACTAAAAGCGGGTGTGGACATGCAAAAAGTGGAACATTCTGGAAAAAAGTAGAAACTGGTTGAAGCACTTTTTGTGCACGAGGCTGCCATACACTCTCCTCATTGGGAACAACTGAAAGAGTTGCTGGCACTTACAGCTACAGTTACAGCCTTTCCAGTGTGAGGATTTGCTGCTTTTTCTGTTTTATCTCATTGTAAAATTGATGTTTGAGAGTTGGACGCTTAGTCAGAAACAAAAGGAAATCTGAAAATCGTCACCCAGGACTGTGAATTGATTCTGGTGAGAAAATAACTGCTGGATTAATCAATCCTGGCCATAATTGTTTGTTGCAGTCTTATTATCACATTAACCTTTCAACATAGCTTGCAACTGTATGCTGTGGATTTCATAGATCAAGCTGGCATTTTCAGTAAATAGACAGTCACGACAACAAAATTGTTTTAAAATCAGTTTTTTCCTGTCATTGTCGTGCCATGCAATGAAATGTACAAATGTCAACTGCTGCGCAGCTTTATAACGCACCACGTTGAATTCTGTCCAAGTCTTGGAGAACCACTGACATTTTGATGCTATAAAAATATATTTATTTTTTAGCAGAAGGCTATTGTCCCTCTCTTGTCTGCAGACAAAAAGATACCAATTTTGCCTTGCTTCCCTTGAGGTGGACTCCTCATTTTGCTGTCACTGCTGTCCTGTGTTTATCACCTCGCTATTTCTTCCCTCACTCTCACCCTTTTCTTCTTCTCTCATCTTCGGCCAGCATCGTCCCGATTGTTGTCATGTGAAAATGATGTGATATGGATTTGATGGCGAGGGGGATTTTTTTTTTTTTGCAAAGTACAGTCTCTGGCAGCGTTTTGCTCTCAGGCTGCATGTAAAATCCCATCTCATTTCTCAAGACTGGCAGAGCCAAACCCCAAATGTAGCTATAGCTCCACACTTAAGTGCCTGTATCCTGAGACTAAACATAACATATTGATTGGCGGAGCTTGTTGAGGGAACTACACAACCTGGGAGTAAGTGCTACTAAAAATGCTCGTGTAACTTACTTTAGAGGATCCATTTCTTTTGGGAGGCTGCAAGCGAGTGCTCACACATGAAATCACCTACAGGATGACAAGGGGATTGATAGAAATATCCTTGTCAGCCCCTCCAGGAATTTGTAATCATGCAAACCAAGAATTAGTACAAATCCAACCAATCCTTGTATTATTTGGGCCAGCTTGCAATTTTTGTGTGTAATCCCTGCAATACATCCACGTAATTGTGTGTTTTTGCACAAATGGTTGCACATTTTGCCAATCAACCTCCCTCATAAAATCACCCAATATAGTTGAATGCATATTTTTGATTTAGTGCATTATTTATTTGTTTTACTGAGCCTCCTGTTTGCGTATTAATATGAATATAGCGGCGATTTCACATATTTTCGACATTTCACAATACAGTGAATCACAGATGCGGCTCATTCCGCCACAGCCAATTATTTTCCAAATTGTGTTTTTCTCATTTTCCAGACGGCCACTGGTTCAATGAATACTAGTGTTGTCTGTCAAACAGCCTGCAAAGATTCGAAAATTGGTGTGTGATAGATCACGGCGAGCATTATGTATGTGTCATTGTTGCCAGAGTTGTATTATTCCTTTGTTGTAAGACAGTAATAAGTGCAGATTGATTTGGAGAGCTAGCAGGCGTAATGCTCACTGTGACGAGCTGCCAAAATCGTGCCAGTTTCAAATCTGTGATTTTCATTGTGTTTTGGAATGAATAGAAACCGAATGATGCCTGAAATATCACAAAGGCAAAATGAAAAATCTGAAACTCTGCAGTATGCTTATGCAAAACGCAAGCTGAAGTAAAATAGCATAAAAAAACTGCAACATAAAGTGAGTAATGTGAATTTATAATCAGTGAGTAAGACTAGAAAGCAATAGACTGCAACATTTAAACCTCATGTTACACTTCCTGGAGCGGAATAGCCTAAAACTATTTTTTTTTAACGCTGACTTGCTTGGAATTCAAGTAAAATTTTAAATATTCATGCAAGTTTCTCTGCAAAGTAACAAAACATTGCCC